>CAUYRH010095729.1:0-72045 GCA_963574655.1 Perodicticus potto | reverse complement strand
ACTCTGTCTGAAAAAGAAAAAAAAATAAAGAATAGATTTCCAACCCTGCCCTACCATTTACTTACTAGCTCTGAGTCCGGGTGAAGTAACTTAGTCACTTTGAGCCTCAGTGTCTCACCTCCCAGATATGAATACTGAAACCTAGCTTAAGAGGCTGATATCTAGATTAAATGAGATATTTTAAGAGGTGCTCAATAAATGTAATCAATCTTCTTTCTGCAGACATGTATTTTCTAGTCTTCTACAAGAAATATCAAATCTCCTATTGAACTGTTGCTATTAAGATACATTATCGGTGCTCTTAGAAGGGAAAAGTATCTCAACATTTTTCTTTGGGACTCTGAAGAGAAGTTAGTAAAAGACAACTATTATTTTTATTCATCCTCATTCCTATATGTTACCAGCTTTATCAAGATACGACTTTCAGGTTATCTGAATGAGTGGTATACATAACATAGGACTTCAAAATTCTATTTCAGTCAATATTTCCAAAAGTTTTTACAAGCGTTGCAGTGATCTTCAGCATTTACTGGTACTTAGGCTTTTTGAAAGTTTACACTATTTGATTTAAGTAGAAAATCCATGCTGTAAGTAAAATAAGTATTTCTCTAATTTAAACAAATTTGAAGGGAAGTGAAAATGTTATAGAATGATACATACTCATATACCACAGATCACCTTAAAATGCAGCTGGCTGGAGCAAAAAAAAAAAAAAAAGTTTTTTAGAAAAAGAAACTTTATACTATTACCACATGAAACTTTTGCTTCTTCCCCACACAGAATCCTAATTATAGTTGGAAAAAAGAAATACAACATCTCCATATTTCTTCTCTTTAGAATAAAAATTGATGACTAGTATAAGAAAATCATTCTTTTCTGAAATTTTGTAGGACTCCCATAAATGATACAGCTGTATCATGTAAACAGGTTTGGAGTTAAAGTCTTGACATAATTGAAATCCCAGAAATCCATTGGCTTGGTACTTTGAGACATCCAGAAAAACTTTCTCAGGGACAGTACAGTGGCTCGCGCCGGTAATCCTAGCACTCTGGGAGGTCAAGGGAGTGGATCCCTTGAGTTCAGATGTTTGAGACCAACCTGAGTAAGGACAAGACCCAATCTCTGAACAAATAAAGCCAGGAATTGTGGCAGGCACCTGTAGTCCCAGCTACTCAGGAGGCTGAACCAAGAGAGGGTTGCTTGAGCCCAAGAGTTTGAGGTTGCTGTTAGATATGACGCCACAGCATTCTCCCCAGGGCAACAAAGCAAGACTCTGTGTCAAAAGAGATAAAAGAAAAACTCTTTCTCTTTCTGTACTATGCATCAGCCTCTCTTCCTGTGTTGGGAGAGAAACAAATACCTGCTCCTTTCTACCTCATTTGTTTTGCTGACAGTGAATGACTCATGCCCAAGAAGTGCTCTGAAGACTTTGCAAGCTATTCTTATTTTATCTATATCTTCATATCTTGTTTTATTTGTTTCATCCTGCAATGTAAGTGGAAGCATCTCTTTGCTTTGGTTTTGTGTGTGAAGGGCAGGGTCCCTCATAAGGGATTGGCTTATGGAGCTGAGGTTTAAACCATGATCTGTGTTGTTTTTCCCCTGTGAACAGAAGCTCCCAATGCATCCAATTTGAAAATTGTAAGAATGGACAGGACAGCTGGATGTGTGACTGGAGGGGAAGAAATTTATCTTCTCTGTGACAAAGTTCAGAAAGGTAAATATGTGCTATGATCTTGAGATGTGAAATATAATTCTGAATGTGTTTGTTTGAGTCACATTTTTGGCAGCAGAACAGCAGAGTCCCTGTTTTGCCACAGAATAACTTAAAAACACTTATGTTTTACCTCTTCCAAATCTTAAGGGGTCTGTGTTATTTTTATTAAATCCAACCAATTCATTTCTAAATTTCCAACAAAAGTAAAAAAAAAAAAAAGAAAGAAAATAGTAATACAATCCATGCTTTTAAGTATTTTTATACATTAGACATTGCTAGCGCTACTCAATTAAACTAAAATAAATGAGTACTAGTCCAAGCTTGACATACATACAAATGCACAGAGAATAAATAATAAGTTTTACACAGTATGAAATTGTTGATTTTATCTTGCAATGCTTTGTTCTATCATTGGAGAGCTTCGTCAAACACTTGGACTTGACACTATGATATAAGCTAAGAAAAGGAAAGAGAAAAAGGAATGAGGAAATTCCCAGAGCACGTTTCTCTCCCAGTTTCCACTATGAGAAAGGTTCTTATTAGACATTTGACTGATGAGTTAATAAAAGCTGTAGGAAGTTACCTGTTATTTTCTCAAACCACTGATTTTTTTAAATAAAATGATGAAAACTTATTGTAACAAAGATCTATTTACTACAAAGTGAGCATTTTCAAAGTAAGCAGATACCTAACTGGAAATAGAAATAAAATAAGTAAAATTAATAAATAAAAGAAGTATGGCTGTTAAAATTTAATTTGAGGTTATGCTCTAAAGTCAGAAAAAAAAAGGGATCAGATTTTAAAGTAAAGAGATATATTTTTCATCCAAAAAAGTTTACACTTCCTCTTTTACACTGGTGTCACCCTTCTTCTACCCACTCTATCCAGGTAATACTCATTTCCAGATTCCTGGGTGTGCATAGTGTGAGTAAACATAATCTGAGTCCCGTTCATTATAAATGCAGTTCTTAGTCATCCTTACAGTGGAATGACATACGAAAAAAAGCCTTGTATTTGGCTTAAAGAATCTGAATAACTGGTCGAGGGCAGTCCTATCTGAAGGCAAAGGAATGTGCCAGAAGATAATGAGATTGTTTTACCCATCCCTAATTCTATTTAAAAAGAAATATAAACTTTATTTTCTAAGTCATAAAGACCATAGTATGGTCCTTCCTATGAAATGGAAAGTGAAGCCAGGGATAATTCAAACTGAGTTCAGTGGTGACAGTTTTGCAGAAGTACAGTCCGTGACTAGAGTGTAAAATGTATACATGTGCATTCTAATTTAATCAGAAGCAACCTGATCGTCATAGCATTCTGACCATTTACTCATTATGGACCAATACAGTATCATAATGAGGCAATATGGTAGTGTTTCAGAGCCTGGATTCTGAAATTAGACTGTTCGTGTGCAAATCCGGGTTCCTCTGTTTACTAGCAGTTCAGCTTTGGATAAGTTATGTAACCTTTTTGGTCCCTAGTGTTCCTTCGGCACAATCACAATAATGAAGGAAAAATAGGACATCACAGGGTTGCTGTGAAAATTAAATCAGTCAACATACACAAATAAGACACTTAGAAGGGCATCTGCTATGTAGTGAACCTTTCATGATTAATTGTTTTTATACATATCTATGTACATCCGTGTGTCAAGTTGAACTACTTTTGGGGATTTAATATTCCTCCATCATCCTTCATGTTTCTCATGATTGATTTTTTTTGTTAAAGATGAAGAAGTGGTAAAGTCAAAGATTGATTAAGAAAAAATTCAGATGGATTAGGAAAACCTAGTATTCTGCCATTGTAAATAAGCTTGGGGCTCATTCCTATGGCAAGTAATAAAAAACATCAGTGTTGGCTCAGACCATACTCAGTGATTAGGGCACTGGCCACATACACCGGGGCTGGCGGGTTCAAACCCAGCCTGGGCCTGCTAAAAAACAACTACAACAACAACAACAAAAATAGCCAGGCGTTGTGGTGGGCCCCTGTGCTCCCAGCTACTTAGGAGACTGTGGCAAGAGAATCACATAAGCCCCAGAGTTTGAGGTTGCTGTGAGCTGTGACAGCATTGCACTCTACCAAGGGCAACATAGTAAGACTCTGTCTCAAAAAAAGAAAAAAAAAAATCAGTGATATGTAAAAATTTTAAGTGACTCTAAAATGTATTTCATTTTTTTAGTTTAAGTAAATAATAGGTAGAATTTTGGACCAACTTTATTTTTGAGCACATTTGTGAATATTGTTAAACTATGTGAAATGTGCCCGTTTGCAGATGACATCCAGATTCGCTTTTATGAAGAAGAGGAAAATGGTGGAGTCTGGGAAGGATTTGGAGATTTTTCCCCCACAGACGTTCATAGACAAGTAAGTGGATTATTATCATTTTACATTTTCTGCCTTGATGAAATTCAGTACTTAGTTTCCATATGTGAAAAATAAAACAATCATTAATATTTATTTAACTTCCATAAATCAGTACTATTTTTAAGATTCTAGCAGGTCATCCAGAAAAGTTATCCACTGTGAAATTATGAACAAGGTTCCCTTAAACTGCTAGCTCTGATATACTGACTAAACATTTCATTTGGTATCTGATCCCCTTACCCAGAGGGCAGTGGCCCTAACTAAGACCCTTTAGTGAAAACGTTTTAAATGTTCTACCAAATTAATTCTGGTGAGACCTGTTAAAAAGGTATTCTAAGTGTTGAAAGGAGTCTTCTAATTGAAACTGATATCATCTTAATAAATGAAGGTTTCCCAGTGTCAATTGATTATATGACTAAGAAATGACAATGCTGAACCCCTACTTTAGTGGTTACTCCCCTGTTCATGAGTGATTGAGGCACACTGCTTTCACACACAAAAATGGAAACAATTCAAATGTTCCTTATTAAGGGGCAAGTTAAGTAAATTGTGGTATATCGAGTTGATGGAATAGTGTATAGTTATTAAAAAGAATGAGTACTCTGCACACTAATAGAGAAGGACCTCAAAGATGCAATGTTAAAATATTTTAAAAGATAAGAGTAGAGCAAAGTGTATTTGAAAATGATTCTGTGTTCATATTTGCACGTGCGTAAAGAAACTCTGGTTGGATACATACGCAATTACATGTGATAACAGGATTTACCTCTGGAGAACTGGCACACTATAGGAATTGCATGGATGGGGATCAGGGATGGCAAGGAGAATCATCAATGTATATGATTATGTATTTTTTAATACTTCACAAAACCTTCATCACTGTGAATATATTACGTAGCCAAAAGATCAATCTAAAAAAGTTAAAATGCCTAACTGTTCTAACCACCAAGAATTAATGGGGTATAATCCCTCCCTGAGCAGGGTGCAGTTTCCTCTTCGCATCCCTGGCCTTTAGCCATCTCTCTCTTTCTAAACTCCATCTTTTCTGATGCTACTATAAATATTTTGGAGGCTTCTAAGACTTTATTTGGAAGAGAAGAATGAAATGTAAGCAGTGAATTTTATATGTATGACATTTACAATCAGAAGACATTTGAAATAGTAGGCAGATGAAATAATAACTATTTGTAATGCATTAGCTTACCAATGTATTGCAATTTCACAGTGACAACTTAATAAAAATGGATGAGTACAGAATTCTGAGTTTGGAACTTTCTCCAGCATGCTGTTTTTCAGTATACTGGATATAAAGAAAAGCTTAAGGAATGTGTTTAATGAGTAGCATTGCTACGAAACAAAAATGTAGCCCGACATCAACATTTGGATGTTTGTATCCTGCAGTTTGCCATTGTCTTCAAAACTCCAAAATATAAAGATGTCAACATTACAAAGCCAGCCTCTGTGTTCGTCCAACTTCGAAGGAAATCTGATTTGGAAACGAGTGAACCAAAGCCTTTTCTCTATTACCCAGAAATCAAAGGTAACTTGGTTGTTCAGACTCTTTGCTTGTTCTTTCTTTTTTTTTTTTTTCCAAAATATTAAGTGGTTTCAAATGTTTTTGTTACATGAATCACTTTTGTAATTTGTGAGTCGTGGCTATATGTGTGCCCATCCCCCATCTGGTGCTTGTTCTGATAAGAAGACAAGCTGAGTAGAAAATAGAATTTGGTCACCTGTTTTGAACAACTTCCTAGTAATTTGTTCCTGAATCCCTGGTATTTATTTTTTAGAGAAGAGATAGGTAATATACTACTTTGAGGTCATAGAACTAGTCCAGCCTTTTAAAATAATGTTATTTCCACCAAGCTTGTATGAGATTTAGACATTTGATAATTTGTCTTTGAATTTGAGAATCTACCCTGTATTGAGTAACTGAGGGTTCAGGTCATTGAGATGAAAAGGTCAGGCTTGCTGTTTAAATCAGCCACTCAGCCAGCCAGCCTCAGGCTGTGCTACAGAAAACCGAGCCACCTTCAGTGCAGAACTATCAAAATGAATAGGACATCATCATCCTTTCCTTCACGACACACACTTTAAGAACGGGAGTAATAATCTCCTTAAATATCTATCATGCCGATTACCATTTTAATAAGTGCCAAAAGTGAAGCACATATGAGAATATTGAGGAGAGAGCCCCTGATCCCTTGACTCTGAGCCAGTCTCCAGAAAGAAGGCTTCTTCAATGAGCTCTCATTTGGTCCTTAAACTTGGGGGGATATTCAAGCACTTGGATATTAAATAGACAGGCTCAGGTCACTTGAGGAGCTCCAGGATGGAAGTAAGCATAATTCGTGTGTATTCAGAGAGAAATGAGCAGTATGAGGACAAAGTCGGACACAGGTAAGGGAGCCAGGGCCAGGCTGCTGCAGGCTGTGAGGGGCTCCTGATTCTGGAGAGAGATGGGCAGGCCTGCCTGGGATGGGAATGAGGGTGCTGACTTCTCTATGTTGAGGAAGACAGGAAGTCAGAAGAGCGATGCAAGAATCCAGGTGAGAAACGGCAAGGCTGGGAAGGGTGTTAGTATGAGGAATGACAGGAGACAGACTTGGGAGAAGGGCAGGGAGGGTCTCAAGAGGTCATGGAGGCTGGCTAAGGTGGGAGGTGTGGGAGAGATGAGGAGGAGACTTGGGAAGCTCATGATATGGTTACCTTGATGAAGGGGACAAGAGACCAGAAGTAGGTTGGGTAAGAAAAGAGGGAGCTGGTGTAAAACATGCTGCATTTTAGGTTCCTAAAGTCAATCACAAAACAGGACCAGAACTTAAGAGAGGGCAGGGTAAGAAATTCAGCATGAAAATCGCCTTAGAATGAGACGTGCCCAGCCCCCAACTGCATAATCATTCGAAGCTGTTTCCTAACCGGGAGTCCACCAACCCCAAGGAGTCCATGGATAGAAATGTTACTTCAATATAATGACCTTCTTTTGTAATCCTATTTTGTATTTTATGTTTTGAAAACCATGATTCTGAGAAGAGATCCGTGGGGTTCAGCAGACGGCCTGCAGGGCTGTGGCACCAACAAAATTAGAAACCCCTCAGTCAGAAGGAAGTGAGACTAGAGAGGGGGCCAGGAAAATGATGGCCCTGGGCCCCCAGATCCTGACTGAGGTTGGAAACCACAAAGGTGCAGCAGCGAACAGCCGCATGGGTGTTGGTGCTGGGTCGTGTGAGGGCAACATGTGCCGATGGGCGATCTTTGAAGACACCTTTCCTTTCCAAGAATTCATGCCGTGGCAGGAGTGTTTAGAAAACGGTTTCTGTGATTGTTTCTTTTCTGAGGTTGTGAGCTTTCCACTTCTGGGTCAGAAGTGTAGTGCATTCTGAATACTGGACGTTTGAAACGTGGTCCACACAAGAAACTCCTTTTGCTCCACATGAAATGTGGTGCAGAATCCCGGGGCCTGGCCAACTTGGACTCTGGTGGAGGCCCTGCCCACTCGGCCTTGCCTGACCCTGGCCCCCTGCTTCTCACTTCCTTACCCAGGAGCTGCCTGAGGTCTTCTAGAGGCTTCTGCCTACACAAAACAGTGTGAAAATCAGTGCTTTGTCTTAAACATCCCTTTTCAAAAGTAGACATAGAAGAGAAATATGGCTAATTTGGGGTGACTTTCTGAGGAAAAAAAGTAGATTTTTTTATCTCCTAAAATACAACTTCGAAATAATGTCAGTTTTTGCTAACACAGAAAATGATGAAAAAAGAAAACTCAGGTTACCTACACATGTATGAACCTGAAGCATTCAAAGCCAAGCCTGGTTTCTAGGGCTGCTGGCAGACCTTTCCCAGTAGGATCATGCATCAAAAAATGTGCTATAGCAGGGCCAAGTTCAGATGATTACTTTCATTGCTAACCTATCATAGGAGGAGATATCTCATGCTGGGATTAGAGAATGGGGTTTCCTGGAAGTTCAAAACCGTACCTATGTACTTCAGTCATATACCTTCTAGGCCATTAAAACCTTCATACAATGCAGATAGCACAAGAACTATCTTCAAAAATAGCAGGGTTAGGCACTGAGCCCCAAAGGAAAAAATGACCCACACGTATGTACGGTGATTGAATCATTATGAAAATAGAACGGTTTTATTGAGGATAACAAATTACCTTATTCTCTGAAAGCTTCTGGATCATAAAAACTCAAGATAATAGGCCCAAGGAAAAACATGGATTGTGATAGGTCAGAAAAGTAGCAGGCCATTTAGCAGTAGAGAAAATGTAGGGAAAGTAATCCAAACTACACAACCCAAGGAATTATTGTATACATTTCTCAGAAGTCATCGAAAACACCTGCCAGGACCCCTCATCTCTGCAATCACTCCCTATCTCATTGCCTATTTTTTATTAGTCACTATTTTTAACAATATATAAAGTTACCTATTTGTTTATCGATTTATCTTCCTCTTGCCCACTAGGAAGAATCTTCTTTAGGTGACAGACTTCAGCATCTGGAGCAGCGTATGTTGATAGCAGATGCTCACTGAATATCTGTGGCCTGACTTACTGGTTGTCCAACCGAGATGCCATCCTCCTCCCTAAAGCTAGCATTAGTAGTGTATTGAGTGCCATCAAGTGAGACACTAGACATAGATATAAAGCATCCTCCTCTCATTGTACAGAATCATTCATCCCTGAGCTCTGCATCATCACGGACATTGGCATTGTACCTCTACAAAAAACGTCAAGGAGGTGGTTGGGTCCAGAGGGACCATGAAAATACTCACAAGACTGAGTATTGGCAATGAAAGAAGATAGTTGAGGAGCTGCTATATGAAAGCAGACAAAGACCATAATGACTTTTCAGTCTAAAAAGATAGAGATTAGGAAGAAACACAGTCATAATCTTTTAAGTTATGAAAGGTACGGTCAGGATAAATGTAGTCATCTTTACTGGTAACTAGAACTAGGAAAGTGAGAACGAGGTACTTTTAAGGTGCATGCTCAGAAAAACACGGTAGAAGCTAAAAGTTTACATTTGTGAATTAAATAATTATCTAAAGTCATCGATGATTACAGTTATTGATTACTATTGTACAAAGTTATTTGGGAATGTTTCCTAGAGAATGACAGCCTCACATAATGGAAAAATCACTAGACTTTGGAGGCTGCTCTTCACTCTGCCCTGTCCTCACAAGTCATGTAACTATCCTAGCTTCAGTTTCCTCTTGTGTCAAAGAACTTGTAGTGAGAGGCCACTTAGGTCCTTTCTAAAACAGGTTGATTGTTCATCATACATCCGCGGTGCCACTTGTCAGAGGAAGACCACCGGGATAAATGATGCCAGTGTGAAAATCTCCGTATTCAGGTATATGGAGATTCCGGCTGCAGGTTCTTTGGAAGGCAGCTGTACTCACCACTGTCCCTCCAACACGCCTCCAGACTGCACGTTCTTTTTTATAGTTCATGTGGAATTTTCTGTGTCAGTTTCTTATCATTGAAATTTTATAGCCATATTCTATAGTTAATATTTTTGAAAATTTACCCTTAAAACTTCCCATTTTAGAGTGAAATATAATCAGTAAACATCTCTCTGCTTTAAAACACAAAAGGAGTGCATAGAAAATACTGATTGGTCTCTCTGCTAGAAAATAGATAACATTTTTTGAAGGTAAGTAAGTTATCTGCCTCTCTTGGGTTTCGTATTTCTTCAGTGAACTATGTGAGATCAGCAGTTTATAGGATGAGTAATGAGTAGGGCTGTTAATTAGTTATGATATAACTGATGCAGAAATTTCATAAATCGGTCCAAAAATATTGGCTAAGGAAATATTTGCCAAAGTTTCTCCACTTCAAGGTCATCCCCTTCTCAGTGGAAGCGTATTTTTCTCACAAGTTTGCCCCCTTGGCTTTTTTCTTCCGAAGAACCCCAGACATAGTCAGTTTTCAAATGATTATTCGAGTTTACTTTATTACGTTCCTTTCCCTTTTTTGATCTTTCAACTGATTGAATGAGGGTGAGATAATCAGTAGACAGTGGCCTTCTATCTCACCCTGAGATGACAGGGACAACCACACAATTAGAAATAAGCGAGATCTTTCTGGCCTTTAAACCATGATGAAAAATGACACTGAAGAATCAGAATTAGGACCGTTGTTAAGTGTTGGGAATGAGGCAGAGCAGTCAACTAGCCCCTAGACCTGGGCAGCCAAGACTCAGAGGGTGTCCTTGTATTTTAGCCAAGCCGTGGTCTTAGAGCGTTAGCTCTCCACGGCCCGTCAGTCGCCAGAGGCCACAGATCCCTCCTTCACCATGTGGCAGGACCCACCCCATGTTTACTGTCACGGTGACCACTGAGGATCAGGCCTTCATCACCTTATGTCTGCACTGGGTTTGCCTCTCGTGTCCTACACCTGGACATGTGAACCTTCCTAAAACACCACCCGTCCACATCATTCTCCCGTTAAAAACCTTTCCCGGGCTTTCTAGTCTGTAAGTTCAGTTCCTTAGGTTTGTATTTCAGGTGCTGACAGCGTGGTCTCAATCACCCCGTTTCTCCAGATTGGCCACACAGGCAGACCCTGCCTCTGTTACCAGTTGAATGTCGTGGCAGCCCCCCGGCGTGCAGCAAGTCTGTCAGTGTCGTTCGTCAACAGTGTGTGCTCACTTCGCGTTTCCATGTCATGTTTTGGTAATTTTCTCAATCATTTCAGGCCTTTCCATTATTATTATATCTGTTACAGTGCTCTGTGATCAGTGATCTTTGATGTCACTCTTGTCATTGTTTTGAAGCACTGTGAACTGCACTAAGATGACAACTTTATCAATCGATGTTATGTGTGTTCTGACTGCTCCACTAACCACCGTCCCTTCCCTCCATGTCCTCAGGCCTCCCTATTCCCTGAAACACAACAAAGTTGAAATTAGGCCAATTAATAATCCTACAATTGCCTTTAACTGTTCAAGTGAAAAGAAGAGTCATGTCTCTCACTTTAACGCAAAAGCCAGAACGATTAAGCGTAGTGAGGAAGGCGTGTCAAAAGCCAAGACAGGCTCAAGGCTGGGCCTCTTGCACCAAACAACCAAAACACAAAGAAGACTTCTTGAAGGAAATTAAAAATGCTACTCCAGTGAACACACAAATGGGAAGAAAATGAAACATTCTTACTGCTGCTGTGAAGAAAGTTTTAGTGATTTGGATAGAAGATGAAACCAGCCACTGCATTCCCTTAAGCCAATGCCTGATCCAGAGCAAGGACCCAACTATCTGCAGATAGGTGGTGGCTAAGAGAGGTGAGGAAGCTGCAGAAGAACAGTTGGAAGTTAGCAGAGGGTGGTTCAGGAGGTTTAAGGAAAGAAGCCATCTTCCTAACATAAAAGAGCAGGGAGAAGCAGCAAGGGCTCAGGGAGAAGCTGCAACAAGTTACCCAGAAGACACAGCTAATTGATGAAGATAGCTACACCAAAGGACAGATCTTCAGTGTAAATGAAACAACCTTCTGTTAGAAGAAGTCATGTAGGGCTTTTTTAACTAGAGAGGTGAAGTCAGCACCTAGCTTTAAAGCTTCAAAAGACAGGCTGACTCTAATGTTAGAGGCTAATGCAGATAGCAACTTTTAAGTTGAAGCCAGTGATCATTTACTATTCCAAAAATCCTAGGGCCCTTAAGAATTGTGTTTAATCTACTCTTCCTGTGTTCTATAAATGGAACAACAAAACCTAGATGACAGCATATCTGTTTATAGGATGCTTTACTGACTATTTTAAACCCACTGTTGAAACCTACCACTCAAAAAAAAATTTTTTTTTCTTTCAAAATTTAACTGCTTCCTGACTATCCACCTGTTCACCCACGAACTCCAATTGCGATGTAGAAGATCAACGTTGCTTTCATGCCACTAATACAATATCCATTCTGCATGGGTCAAGTACTAATTTTGACTTTGAAGTGTTATTTATTATTTAAGAAGTACATTTCACACGCTATAGCTGCCACAGATAGTAATTCTCCTGGTGGACCTGGGCCTTGAAACCTTCTGAAAAAGATTCACTATTCTAGATGTCATTAATACCTTCATGATTCATGGGAGGAGGTCAGAATACCCACATTAACAGGAGTTTGGAGGAAGCTGATTCCAACCCTCACGTTTGACTTTAAGGAATTCAAGACTTCAGTGGAGAAAGTACCTGGACAAGTGAAGGATACAGAATGAGAACGAGAAGTAGAGCCTGAAGATGTGAATGAATTGCTGCAATGTCATGATAAGCTTTAACGATGAGGAGTTGCTTTATATGAATGAGCCAAAAATGTGGTTTCTTCAGATGGAATCTACTCCTGAAGAAGAAATTGTAAACATGATGGAAATGACAACAAACTTCACTGATAAAGGAACAGCAGGGTTTGAGAGGGTCAACTCCAGTTTTGAAATTTTGACTGTGGGTAAAACTCTCAAACAGCATTGCATGCTACAGAGAAATCTCTCGTGAAAGGAAGAGTCCATTGGTGTAGCACACTTCATTGTTATCTTACTTTAAGAAATTCCCACAATGATTCAAACCAGCCAGGAACATCGAGGCAAGACCTTCCACCAGCAGAAAAATTATGACTTGCTGAAAGCTCAGATGATCATTATAATTTTTTACCAATAAAGTATTTTTAATTAAGGTGTCTACATTGTTTTTTAGATATAATGCTATTACACACTTAATAGACTTGTTTTTGAATTATACTGGTATTACACACTTAATAGACCACTACATTTATACAGGGTGGACACGAACTTTCTGTCCACCTTGTATAAACATAACTTGTAGATGTACTGAGAAACCAAAACCATTTCATGTGACTCACTTTACGGTGGCGGTCTTCAAGCTGCGATGTCTCTGAGGTACACCTGGGCTAAACTTTCACTTTAGCCAAACTGATGTACTGCTGTTCTCATAGGCACCCCAGACACATCTTCCCTTCATTGTTGTGCCCTCTCCACATCCCTGTCCCAGAACACCCTTCTTCTCCCTCTTACCTAAAATTGATTCTGAGAAGTCTTTTCTGAATTTCCCAGCCTTCAGGAACCTCCTAGAAGTCCTTCCCTGGACTCCTAGAACACTGGTCTACCCCTTGAATGTAACATAGATAGTGGTACAGTGCTGTCTTGCTAAGTCCTTCCCTCACTACCTTGAATGACGTTGGAGGAGGCCGGGCGAGAGGGACACCCTGTCTCTACAAATAGAGTGGGTGCCTGTAGTCCCAGCTACTTGTGAGGCTGAGGCAAGAGGATTGCTTGAGCCCAAGAGTTTGAGGATGCTGTGAGCTATGACACCACAGCACTCTATCCAGGGCACAAAAGTGAGACTCTGTCTCCAAAAAAAAAAAAAAACGTTGGAGGGTCCTTGATAGCCAAGACATTATGTCATGCTTCTCTTTATTTCCAGCACTTAGCTCATCATAAATGCATAATAAATATTAACTGATCAAAATTTGTCATTGTTCTGTGTGACCAAGGAAAAGGGTTTGAAAATTATTTTTATTTACTATCTTAATTTTTGATGGGCAATCTAATCTCTCACTCATTTTAACAATATTTGGGACTTAAAAAACTGCTGCGGGGTAGTTTGGGGTGTGTACCACTCTGTGGTCTCCCTGGGGCTAGTTTTTGGTCTTGGTACCCATTGGAATAAATATAATGCTTCTTGAAATTTGGCATCTCTTCCTCCTTCAGTGCTTTCTGTTTCCCTTTAAAATGTTTAAAAATACCATCCGAATCAATAGTTCTATCTGTGGCTGGTGGTGGAACCGAATCAATCTTTTCTCCTCTGGTTTCTCTTCCTTTAAATACAGATAAAGAGGAAGTGCAAAGGAAACGGCAGAAGCTCATGCCCAATTTCTCGGACAGTTTCGGTGGTGGCAGCGGTGCGGGAGCTGGAGGCGGAGGCATGTTCGGAAGTGGCGGTGCCGGAGGGGGTGCTGGAAGTACAGGTCCAGGTACAAACAAATCTATTCCTTCTAAACCTCTTTCATATTGGAAAGGGTAGAATTTTCTCTTTCCTAGGTTTCTGAGCATGTCTGTGGGTTGAGTGGCTGTGACACTTTTTAGTGTACTAATTAAAATCTCCTAACAAATTTGAGTTTATTTTTTGATGAAATGCACATTCATTTTACACTATGTAGATAATCCTGAAAACTGTAAGAAGTACAGAAAATCACCTAAGGCCACTTACCCAAAGAAGACCTCTTTGACCATTTTGGTGTATGTTCCCCTACCTTTTTCTTTCTCTTTCTTTTTCTTTCATAGTTGTCTTGTTCTTTGGAAACATTGGAAAGATTTTAAATTATATATGCTATGTCATAGATAAATGTTACAGCACTGTATCTACTGCTACGTCGTAGAAGATGTAAAAAGACATAAAATTCTGCCATCAATGGTTAATCTGTTAACCTCTTCTGATTTTTTTGTGTATTCATTATAGAAGATATTATGATTTCCTCTGAATATTCTTGTGAACATCATTATATGTATTATTTTAATCCATTTATTTTACTAGTTTTTACACACTTAATAGACTAGCATCACTATCATTAGTGATGTTTTTACTATCATTAGTTTTTACTATCATTTCTGCATGACTGTGTATACAGAGTCCTAGGCACTCTTTTACATAATGTGTTAACATAAACATTTGTCCATGGTAATATAAACATTATATCAGCATTATTTGCAAGCATCATTTTAATGACTCATAATATTTTATCAAGTGAACAAACCATATTATAACTCACTTGAATGTTGTTTCTTGCTTTCTGCATAAAATGCTGTACTGAACTCCTGGCTACATTACTTTTATTCTAGATTATTTTTGTCAATTTGATCCTTTGAATTAAAATGGTTACATTAGAGGGCATGAATTCTAATCCCAGCTACTTCCCCGAAGAGTTTTAAGCAATAAATCCTTCCACCAAAAATCCGTAAGAATGAAAACTGGTGGGCATTTTCCACTGAGAAGTCAGTCTGTCTCAGCGGTTTGTAGGTTTTCCCTCCAGAGATTATTTTAGTGTCTTCTGTGTAGGCAGGTGCGTGGTGACCACTCAGGGTCGGCCTCTTCCTTTCACGTGAGAGTGGGGCTTTCCTCCATCCCAACTCCTCTCCACGTCCAGGGCGCGCTCTGAGTTACCGAGATGTAAACTGTGCTGAGTGGAATTATGTGTGTCCCACGGCCCCCATAGGTGTCTCACTGACTCTCGTCAGAAGCACTGTGAGTGGCCACTCCACCGACCTCCCCCCAGAGCCTGTGCCCGCCTGAGGACCGGATGCTAAGGTTTGCTGAGTCTCTGTAAACATCCTCGTGATGTCTCATCTGTCGCACCTGCTATTTCAGGGTACAGCTTCCCCAACTATGGGTTTCCTACGTACGGTGGAATCACCTTCCATCCTGGAGCTACTAAATCTAACGCTGGGATGAAGCATGGTGAGTAATGAAGGGGAAAACAAACCATTGCCAAAAAGGATTTTTTAATCATTACTTACCTTGAAAAAACTGATAAATGCAAATAAACAAAGAAGATACTTTTCCAAAAAATATTATTTCCTATGACTAGTATAAACTCTATTTCTGACGTGTGTTTTATATGTATTTATGTATTTACTTTGTAAGTGGCATGAACAGGGGAAAAGAAAAGAGCCTTAAAAAGAGAAAGCAAAGTAGAGACCTGACTACTCAGACATTTAAAAATCACCAAACTTATCCATGGTCTCTCATTTTTCTTCAAACGCTTCACTTTGAAATCACTTTGAGTTGTCTAAGGTTGGTCTTTTCCCTGAGTAGCAGTTGTTACACTCTGTGTCCGTAGTTCCTACGGCATGTTCGCTTCTAGGGTTCCCGTTAGAGAAACGACACTGACGTCTGCCTGTTTACTGAATGCCGTTCTGTGCCAGGTGCTTTGACATGTTTTAACCATACTCTCCATGGCTGCTCTATAGGGAAAATGTTACTGTCTCTATGTTATGAGCAGAATGCCCTGAGATTCAGCAATGTCCATTCACTCACTGAGGGCATGTAGCAGTTACTGGCAGAATCAGAATTTAAAGCAGGTCTGCACACACAGCCGAGGTGCCCTCCTGGTACCTGTCACATAGCAAACACAGCTGGACCTGAAGGCGCATCCTCAGAAAAGAGTGTCTAGCCCCCACGCTGAAGAACGTGACTCGAGAGCGTATCTTTATGACTTGCTGCGTTAATCAGTAATAGGAAAAAATACCTGCTCTGCTTTCAAGAATTTCAAAAGTTCTACTTCCTGCAGTTCATAGAAGTGCTTTACTTCACTTCTCTCTTTTACAAATAAGGACAAAGAGATCTCAGTTTTTTAGAAGCATATTAGAAGAATGTTTTTCAGAAATGAGAGATTAAAATAGTTCCAAAACATGTTATTTATGATATTGGGGTGTGGCCGTCTAAAAAATAATTTTAAATTATTAGTTTTCTTTTCCCCTTGTAATAAACTTGCCTCTTAACATTTATCTGACCTACAATGGAATGGTGATTTATAACTTAGTAGATTTAACGGAGAAAAAGATGATGTTTTTGCATTTACCTTAGGAACTTTAGACACCAAATCTAAAAATGACCCTGAAGGTTGTGACAAGACTGGTGACAGAGACACCGTAAATTTCTCTGAAAAAGTCACTGAAAGCACAGAACAAGATAAGGAGTCCAGTGAGCCCAACAACAGGAACGATGAGGTTGCTCGAACGGATGCAGTGGGAGTGAAGGACGAAAACGCTAGGTGTCAAGGTAAGTCAGTACACAGATAATAGTTGGAGGGGTCAGTTGTAGGTGCAGAAAGCTACTTCAATATCTAGTTCGACATGCTCTTCAAAGTTCTGTACACCTTTGGAAAAGCATGTGTCAGGTCATTTTATTCACACTGGGGTTTCCATTTTCCCCGTTATCTTAGAATATAAAGTACATAAATTTACATGTACATTTTCCAGTCATAATCATGCAGTTTTAGGGTATCTTGAGAGACAACTCATTTTTCTTGGCATAGAAAATAGAGAATAGTTTCCATAACCTTAATAGTCATTCCTCTCTAGAATCTAGCTTAACTGTCACACTGAAGTGGAAATTTGCCTGAAAATAGGAACTTTTCTTTTCATCCTCTTGCCCTCTTTGAAGAAGTAGGATTAGGAGAAAATGTACTTTTGTGTTTACTTTGAACCAATACTCATAAGTTTGTGTGTCATGATTCTAGGTCACCCTAGATTATACTTGGAAAACTTCTTCTATAAAAGGAAAGGCAGTAAATAATTAAATGTGCTAGCCACACATGGTCTCTGTCATCATTCTTTTTTTTTATATACTTTTTTAAAAATGTGCAAACCATGCTTAGCTAGGGAGGCATATAAAAACAGATCATGCAAGGATTTGGGCCTGAGGGTCACAATTTGCAGTCACCTGACCTTAAGGGAAGAAACTTTACAAAAACATCAGTGGCTCATTGAAAATCTGTATCTGTGGCAGAGATATGTGCTTTTTGATGCATTGCCTAATAAGATTCCAGTGAAGGATTATTTCACCAGGAGATTAGTTATTTAAACTTTATGGCACAGTCTGGCATTGCTTTGCAATTGATTTTTCCCCTTAAAGTAACAGACATTTCTGAAATTTTTCCCCCAACAAGTCACAGATTCTTTTAGATCAATCTCTAACTCTATTTTTCATAGAGCCTGTGTCCAGTTGTGCTTTGTCTAGTGAATATAATTCAGAAGCACCAAAAGAAGCATTTTTAACTAAAATAATGTGTCTTGATGTGTCAGAACACTGATGCTGGGGGGTTTGGCCCCAAGCACGCCGTACCTATAGAGTAAGCAGGAAACCCAACTGTAGTTGTGCTTATTACCTTGCAGATAACCTCTTTCTAGAGAAGGCGATGCAGCTGGCCAAGAGACATGCCAATGCCTTGTTCGACTACGCAGTGACAGGAGATGTGAAGATGCTGCTGGCTGTCCAGCGCCATCTCACTACTGTGCAGGATGAGAACGGGGACAGGTGAGTCAGGACTTTTGTGTGACATGGGTTGTTTTAGGGTAGAGAAGAGAGAAAAGCATTGTATGAAGCATACCGGCCAGGGATAAAAAGAATTGTTCCAAGTTACCGGGTTTTGTACCTGGAACACTCTCTCAAGGAAAATAGCATGTCAGTAAGGTTGAGTGGCACAATTTGTTTCTCCCATCCTGCCGTGATCACCTGTGGGACTTGCATAGCTGAAGGGCTCATCCAAAAGTACATCTCTCTTGAAAAAATTAAAAATTTAAATGCATCTCTTTGGGCAAGAAAATTAATGTGTACTTTTCCAATATCCTTGGTTTATTTATTAAAATAATATTTAGAGAAGTGTTAAGAGTCCTTCTAAATCCTGAAGCATTGTTATCCCAACTGCATATCTATAATGGCAGAGCGCTTGAAGAAAAGCCCAACAAAGGCAGAAACAAAACGATTGAGGGGATGGTCATTCTTCCCCGGTTACTGGTCACCAGTCTGTGCATGGCTCATGCTCATGTGACTGCTCCAGCCCGTGTTGAGTGGGAGTCTGACATTCCAAACTCCATGCCTTCCATTCCTGCTATTACTGAGATTATATTTGCAAGGCCACCTGGCTTCTTTCTAAAACAGTTCTCTTAGTCCTTTCATTGAGACTTCTAAAATGATCTCAAAAGCCTATAAAAATAAAAAGAACCAGCAGCCCTCAGATTCAAATCAAGCGCCTCATCTAAAACCTTCCTAAAATAGCATCGACACTGAGAAATCCTTTTCTGTGCAAGAGCTCTTGAGTGCTGTGTTTTAAACCTCAGTTTGAAAACTGAACCAAATACTTTTAGGAAAGTGCCAACCTCAGGGTTTCAAGCGGAGACCTTTGTTCTTGTTCCTTGCAGTGTAACCAAGGATGTGGTATAACCACTGGCCTTGTTATACAGTACCAGAGGAGCCCGTACAAGCTTCCCGGCGTAAAGCCAATGACCAGCAGAATGTTTTTTCAGGGTTAAACAATCGGAATTAGCGTTCGCTAGCTCATAACCACAAGAAAAAAGCAGGTAACCGAGATAGCAGCAATGTTTTAAGCAAGTGTTTGAAATAAGGATGACTACTTCCAAGTATTTCTCAAGTGTTTTTGGAGAGAGCTGCTGCATTGTTGAGTCTCAGCGTTAGGAAGGGGATGCTGATGCCTAAAGGGAGGCTGGAGGAAGGGACACAAGACATGTGCGTTCCTGTGTGCGTCGAGGGGAGAGATGGACACGTGGAAGGCCCTGGACATACATGGGCAGAATGGGGAGGTGGTCTTCATTACCCATGAGGAAAGGAACACTTAGAATCCCTTCCTAGAACCCAAACAAACTCACAGAGCTCACAAGCTGGCTCAGAGAAACCAGAGGGGTAGGACTTGGAGAGACCGAAGAGTAGTCCTTGGAAGAGTGCAGGCAAAGGGCAATGTTGGCCATCACGTCTCAGACCTCTTGTTTTCATTGAGCTTTTCATACTTGGCTAATAGTCTGACTCCTGTGGCCATGAGTCATCACAGAAAATACAATAATGAAAAAAAAGCAAAAACCTTCTGGTACTGGGGAAATTCCCATAAGGGTGTGAGGATTTGAGGGGCAGGGGAAATGTACTTCTGCTGTGAAATGCTGATCTGCACATGGAAATTTTTAGGCAGTTTTTGAAGTAGTGACCTTTTTCTTGGTATATGTGTATCATGTCTGTGTCAGACTTGAGTTCCTTTTCAAAAGGCTTCTTCCAGTATCACATTTCAATCGCAAAACCCTGAAATCATCATTTAAAAATATCTCCCAAGTAGTGAAATCACGATTTATTTTTTTAGGCCCTCCTGTGCCTAAAATAATCCCATATAAAATATGCTTGCTGTTGCTAAGAAAGAGGCCTGAATAAAGTGGCACCTGATGTCTTTTGAGAAAATCCAGCCTGTCCCTCAAGTCCCAGCCATAGTGCTCGCATCTGAATCTGTCCACACTTGGAAGTAACCATCCTCTCGGATGATTGTCTGCAGCTCCACAGAGCAATGCCCTTGTATCCCTGACTCGGGGTAGTTTAGGGAATTTAGAGATGGCTTCGGAGTAAGACAGGACTCGTCTTGAATTCCAGCTTCACCACGGCTTACTAACCGTGTGACCTTGATTGAGTCATATTACACCTGTGAGTCTCTGTTTCATCATCCAAAGAGAATAATACTACCTACCTTCTAGGATTGTTGTTATGATAAATAAGATAATGCATGCCAGGTGCTTAGCATAGTGCTGTAAAGAGAAGCTCTCAACAAATAGCAGCCACTTGCACATCGTATGATTATTTTTATTGCTGAATTGTTTCAAATAAATTTTAATGTCGGCTCAGCGCCCATAGCACAGTGGTTACAGTGCCAGCCACATACCCAGGTCAGCTAAAACAACAATAACAACTGCAACGAAAGAATAGCCGGGCATTGTGGCAGGCGCCTGTAGTCCCAGCTACTTGGGAGGCTGAGGCAAGAGAATTGCTTAAGCCCAAGAGTTGGAGGTTGCTGTGAGCTGTGAAGCCACGACACTCTACGGAGGGTGACATAGTGAGACTCTGTCTCAAAAAAACAAATTAATTTTAACAATTTTTTTAATAATTAAAAGCATTATCTTCCTAGGAGTGATGCTGTTGCTGTAGGTTCTTTCATCATTGTTATTTTCCTACCCATAGTGCATGCAACAGAGAGCTGACTCAGAGAACCTGCCCCAGACACGATCATAGGCCAGAGAAAGAGAAAGATGTGTAGAAAACTGCAGTTGCATAAGCACACAGCAAATTTGAGAGGGATGACTTGCTCTGCTCAGGAAGTTGGGGAAGTATTCTCTGAGATGTAAGGATGAAATTGGAGTATAAAGGATGATGTATGTGTTGTCCAGGCAGAGAAATAGAGCAAAACCACTACAGACACCGGGGGTTTTGCTGGTTTGCAGGCATGATGGAGAATATGATTACTTTGTTTCTTCAGAAGTTTGCTTCAAGAATTTTCTTCCAGTAGTTAAAAGCCTGACATCATTCTTCCCTCTTGGGATCTTCAAAGGTTTTTTAAAGCCACCATACTGTATTTTGGAAGTGGATGGCCAGGGCTAGGTGAGGTCACTAAATTTTTCTGAACAAGTTCTAGTGCCAGACATTTATTTTGCACCCAGCATCTGTTCGTCAGGGGAAAGGTAAAGGAAAAAGTACCTGAAACGGTAGTATGGAGGTAGAATTGGGATTTGAACTTAGGTCCCTCTGGTCTGGAAGCTGGGTGCCTTTACATTTGAAAGGGTCAAACATAAAGGCTTGGAGGTCAGGCAGGCACCACAAATAAGTAGAGCAGCCTTGGGTAGACAATTGGAAGGAACAGGACCTCTGGAGATAGCATCCCACCTCAAATTCAAGACGATTTATAAGTTCAAACATTTTAGGGCCTAATAAAACTCAGTGTAAGAGCCAGATTCAATGTATAAGTCTAATCACATCTTGAGAATCTTTCATTAGCATTTTAGTTGATTCTTTCCACTGTATTTTCATTCCAGTGTCTTACACTTAGCAATCATCCACCTTCATGCTCAACTTGTGAGGGATCTGCTAGAAGTCACATCTGGTTTGATTTCTGATGAAATTATCAACATGAGAAACGATCTGTACCAGGTAAGCAGAAATCTCAAGAAGACCAGTGAAGAAAAATCCTTAGTCCTTTTTTTTTTTTTGTATATGCGATAAACATTATTTTAGTAACATTAGCAGTAGCAAAAATTAAAAAAAAAAAACCACTTTGTAGGTAATATCCTAAAAGCTCATTAGTTGCGAATGTTATTTGATGAATCAGGATCCTTCGATCTGTGGGTATAATGGCAGTCAAGCCACAGTGAAACTCAGCATCCTACTGGGAGGAGAGCAAATTTTAAACTTTGGAAATCAAGGAGTTGATATCTCAGAATAAGAACTTTAGAGTGAAAATGTTACTTCTGTCAAGAAAAGTGAAGTTGAAAAAAATTAAGTTTGAAAAGCCAATAAGTTAAAAGAACTTTAAAGTCTATGGAAATATTCTTTGACAACATCCAGATGAAATGCATATCAAGTAAAAGTGATGAAGTCAACACAGAAAGGTAAAAAGGTTGCTTGAGGAGGAAAAAGTGTCTCTCAGAAACACAAATATAGCTCAGAGTGAGGAAAACTGAAACGCCAGAGTCCTGCCCAAATCAGGTTCACCTAGGAATTAGAGGGGCTGCAAAGCAATCTGAGGGGCTCTTCCTACATTGCAAAGAGAGAAGTATTAGCTGAGATTCAGTGAGGCCACCTGATGGGCAGGCACAGATGTCAGGGCCGGGAGGCAGAACCGAGACTACATGGACAGGAATGAAGCGTGAACTGTTGGGAGCCTGGAGACCTCAGCCCACTTCTCTGGCTAGGAGACTGCATTCGCACAAGGTCAAGGTGGGCTCAGCTGTCCAGGGCTCCTTCCTCTTCCTGCACTGCCTTCCCGCCCCCCAGTCTTCTGTGTGAGTCTCCTGCTTTTGCCCCATCTTAGCTTCCACCTTTCTCTTTCCCTCCACTTGACCCAGGATGTCCTCCCGGTCCTCACTGGCCAGGCTGGTGTGTTCAGACCTCTGATTCAAGTCTGTCTCTCGCTCCAAAACTGGGGCCATTGTCTGTAATTATTTACCTAGTAGCACCTATTCCAGCTGTCAATTTTTAAAGCAGATGACATGAGTCATTTTTATTTCCTCACTTTAAAGGAAGTAAAAAATTAATTAATTAAAATAAAAATCATTTTTAAAATTATCTTAAAGGAAATCAATTTTTAATTTCCTTTAATAATAAAATTAATTTCCATTCATTTTTAAAGGAAATTATTAAATTTTTCATTGGCTTATTTCTATTTCCAACACTTCAAAATGTGCTTTCCAGTACATTTAAAGCAAAAGTACCTCCCAGTAGATTTTTACTGGTGAACAGGGAAAAAGTAGTAAGCTTTCTGATAGAGGGAAATAATTGCTTCCCATTCAGTATAAGCCATTAGCCTTCTTCTGTGGCTCTTGTGCTTAATGTCAAAGGAAAAATGAAGTTAGAGGCTCTTCTCTGCACTATATAAAAATAACTAAGATAGGGTCAGCACCTGTAGCTCAGAGGCTAGGGCGCTGGCCACATACACTGGGACTGGCAGGTTCAAACCCAGCCCAGGCCTGCCAAACAACGACAACTACAACAAAAAAAAATAGCTGGGCATTGTGGCGGGCACTTGTAGTCCCAGCTACTCAGGAGGCTGAGACAAGAGAATCCCTGAAGCCCAACAGTTGGAGGCTACTGTGAGCTGTGACATAAGAAGACTTTGTCTCAAAAAAAAAAAACTTAGATGAAGTATGTTTTGGATTTATATCTAGAATATATCTTCTTCAAACTTTCATATCATTTTGGGGGGTTGCTGGTAGTTGGACAGTCATTTGGCCCATAAAGCTTGATCCTCTCGGACCTTTGGACTGATCCTTGCGACCATCACAAGTGCAAGAATAAAACTAGAAACAGGACGTTGTAGCCTCTCAGTCCTCCTTGCAAAGACCGTTTAACTCCACTGATGTGCGTCCAGCTCAAGGAGTTACTTGTTTATAAATAGGATCCGCAAAGGACACAGCACGGTGGGATTAGCTGCTGCGGTTTTTACGTACTGAACTCTTTACTATTTTATTCGATTACATATATTGAGACTCTCCAACATGCTAGAGACAAAGATTCTGAAGCCACCACCACTGACACTGCTGATCTGGGGACTCTCAGCACAAATCAGGTCCATTTCTCCCTGTCACACTCTCACTCTTGTTAAAGGGCAGGCATTCGCTGGTGGGCCCCTGGGTCTCAAACACGCAGCCAGTGGCAACTTGGAGAACCAGACCTGCTTAAGGATTTTGAACTCCCGATTATCTGCTATAAAGGTTCTCTGATAACTGTTCTTGATGGAAAATTACACAATTCTCTCAGGAATTTGGATTATTTAGCAATTATCTTAAACATTTTCCCTAAATACCTTTCACTAATCTTAGTACATTTCTGTGACCATCTGTCGTGATAAAATGCCTCTCCCCACCCACCTTCTAGAAACACACTCAAAATAGTCCGAGTGCACAGACTTAGGAGTTTTCTGAAAATATTCTCTTTAAGCCTTTTCCCCCTCTCCTATTCCCCTTCTCCCAACATAGACAACCATTCCAGTGCATTAGTATGAATTTTTTTATTTGCATATGTTCCCGTAAAACGTTATTGGGGGGGGTGGGGATGGGTTGTGAATGTTCTTAAGTATTATGAATATATATTCATAGTTTTTTTAATGGTACAGAGGATGTGCATTGGACAATTGTCCTCCCGAGTTGCACCAGCTCCCTAGCCCACACATAACTATGCATTCATAGGTATTTTTCCAGATATTAGCTAAATATACACATGTACTTAAAATACATAGATATTTTAGTATACTGTAACATACAATCCATGTTATATTATACATACTTCTCCTGCCTAACATTAACTTTTTTCTGTAATTTTTAATTTGATACAATGATAAATTCATGGGAGGTTGCAAAAACATACTAGGATGTCCTAGGATATTTACTCAAGGGAACCGGGATTCCATCACCAGTTTCTCAGATGGTAACATCTTGCATAACTGTACTACAACATCAAAACCAGGATATTTTTTTGGGGGGGGTGCAGGGTCTCACTCTTTCATCCTGGGTAGAGTGTCATGGTGTCAGAGCTCACAGCAACTTCAAACCTGGACTCAAGCAATCCTCTTGCTTCAGCCTCCCCAGTAGCTGGGACTATAGGTGTGCACCACCAGGCCCGGCTGGTTTTTCTACTTTGGGTAGAGATGGAGTCTCACTCTTGCTGAGGCTGGTCTCCAACTCCTGAGCTCAAGCAGTCCATCCACCTGGGCCTCCCAGAGTGCTAGAATTACAGGCATAAGCCACCACACCCAGCCTCAAAACCAGAATCTTGCCATTGGCCTAATCCATAGATCTTAGTCAGATTTCACCAGTTTTATATGCACGCATTTGTGTGTATCTGTATAGCTCTCTATGCATGTAATTTTTTTTTATTTTTTGAGACAGAGTCTTACTCTGTTACGTTGGTTAGAGTGCAATGGTGTCATAGCTCACAGCAACCTCAAACTCTTGGGCTCAAGAGATTCTCCTGACTCAGCCTCCCAAATAGTTGGGACTACAGTTACCGGCCACAACACTGGCTAGTTTTTCTATCGTTAGCAGGGATGGGGGTCCTCTCTTGCTCAGGCTGTTCTCCAACTCCTGAGCTCAAACAGTCCACCTGCCTCGGCCTCGCAGAGTGCTGGGATCATAGGTGTGAGTCACCAGGCCCAGACTATGCATGTAATCTCTAAATGCATTAGTGCCATAGTGCTGTATGTCACTCTGTTTCCACCTTTGCTACTTATGGGGTCTGTTCCTGCACTTGTGTGTACTGCTAGTTTGTTTTTTCTACTGAAGAAGAGAGGGCAACAGTGTGCAACTGCTGCCTGCAGTGTACTTGTTTCCCCTCCATAGCCCTACCCAGCTTCTGACTCCCCACTTCACTACGCAGTGCTGCAGTGAGGACCCCTGTCCGTGTGGATTATGTCACAGCTGCCCTCAAATAGATTTGCAGGAGCTGGTTTACTGGGGCATTTTGGGGGGTTCCTCCATAAGGTGTAATTGTTTAAGATATAATCGTGGGATTTAAGCTCTAGAAGCCTAAAATATCCCAGAAAACTTTTGATTGGACTGTAGGAGAAGACTTAAAAAAACAAAACAAACCAAAAAAAACCTTTCTTACACATGATAAAAGATTTTATATGATATGAAAAAAATTAAATTAGAACTACTGATAATTCCTAATTCCTGAATGGTATAATATAATACTATTTATAACTTTTTTTTTTTTTTTTTTGTAGAGACAGAGTCTCACTTTATCGCCCTGGGTAGAGTGCTGTGGCATCACACAGCTCACAGCAACCTCCAACTCCTGGGCTCAGGCGATTCTCTTGCCTCAGCCTCCCGAGTAGCTGGGACTACAGGCACCTGCCACAACACCCGGCTAGTTTTCTGTTTTTTTGCAGTTCAGCCGAGGCCGGGTTTGAACCTGCCACCTTCGGTATATGGGGCCGGCGCCCTACTCACTGAGCCATAGGCACCACCCTATAATACTATTTATAATTTCATTCTCTATCCTTCTCCCATCTCCCCAAATAGCATTTCAGAAAACACAGATTAGCAAGCAGTAGCCTTTTTTGACTTAGTTATTTTTTGAGAGGAAGGCTCCTGGCAACAGCGTGTAAAGATTGGAGGACATCATTTAAGCCGGAGTGATGGTCTTAGAAAATGAAAGAAATAAAGGAGAGTGATAATTTGGGGGTAAAAACTCCTGTCTTGTTTCTGTTGTATTAAATAACCACTAGGATTGAGCTATAAACAGCCTCCTGTCATCTGTCCTGCCCGTTCTCATGTGCAGTGGTCACCTGCACCAGGTAGGGTGTTGGCGGCCCACCTGTTGCTGCTGCCTGTAGCCAGTCATGG
Organism: Perodicticus potto; assembly: GCA_963574655.1. Lineage (NCBI taxonomy): Eukaryota > Metazoa > Chordata > Mammalia > Primates > Lorisidae > Perodicticus > Perodicticus potto. The sequence goes on along the minus strand of CAUYRH010095729.1, from coordinate 45,361 downwards.
CTCTCTGAAGGGGAAAGTATAGCCAGATAGTCACTAGACAGGCTGGATTTCATGGTTAGACTTCGGTGAAATAGATTTGTGTAAAGATAGATTGCCGTTGTCTGTCACCACCCTCGGTTCTTTGAAAGTTACTTTGGTGGCTGAGTTTGTTTTGCTCATCTTTGAAAACACACAATTTTCAAAATCTCTGACTTGTATCTGCTAAAGGACTACTCCGTGGGAAGGGGAGTCAAATGAACTACGTAAGCGTCTATCAGGTATCAGCAAATCAGCTTTTTGTTCATCTGAGCCCCTTGAGATAGTTGCATTCTCCTGGTTATGTCATTTAAAATCCTTTTAGGAAGTGAAGATAGGAGAGTTATACTACATTTTGCCATGTATAATGCACTGCTCTGTATAATGCACATCAGTATTTTTGGCTCAAACTTACAGGAAAACACTCCTCAAGGGAGTAGCTGGCTCTGGCCAGGAGAGACACGTGTGGGGAGGCCTAACGCTCCCCTGGTAAACGGGAAGATCTTACTGCTCTGTAAAGACTGCCCCTTTCCTCTCTACCATTAATCCTTCCCTCCCTGCCATGTAGGGCGTGGCTGAGGTGGCCACGTGTGGCTGGTGAGGCTGGAGTTTCTTAGGCCTCTCCATCCACAGACAGCTAGACAGCCCCATCCTCTCCATGCAGCCCACCTCTCCACCCTGCCACCACCCCTTCCCCTGATCATGATGCTTGGTGGAGACCACTCCAGCTTGCCCCTACCAGACCCCAAATACCCCAGGACTGGAACCCTATGTAACTGCAATAGGCCTTCCTGCTCCCAAGCCATACTCCCCATGCGTAATGCACATCCTTATTTTTTCCTCAAAAATTTGGGCAAAAAAGTGATTTAATTGTTTTCATGGAGCCAGTCCATTGTACAGTATGTTTTAATCTAGTAAATTTGTTTTCTGCCTCAGGATAGAGTCACGGCACCTTCGTCAGTTGGTTTCTGTTGAGTAGTTCATTTAAACTTCTGCAGTTAAAACATAGCCTTCCTTGATTTTTTTAACATATGAAATTATCAGCTGAAGATAGATCCCTATTAGAAATTTAAGAAAAATAAGTTGACCACTGAATGAATTAAAAAAGCTAGTGAGAGTTGTAGCTATAAAAATAGCCCATCACACACAAAATGATACGAATGTAGGCGATGGATTTGTTAATTAGCCTGACATAATCATTCCACATTGTAAGCATATATTAGAACATCCCATTGTACTGTGTAAATGTATACGATTATTAATTGTCAGCTAAAAATAAATTAAGTAATAAAAACAATCCAGGTTATTGCATAGTTAGTTCAGTAGGCACACTTTATTAGCATATGGTGTGGAACAGGGAGTAAAGGTCAGGGGTTAATCTGGAATTGAGAAGTAGCCCTGCAGTATGACCCTGCCTGTTGCAGTTAGCTCCCAAGCCCTGGATTGTAAGTATTCACTGCTGACCAGTAAATCTTCTGCCCCTTGTCCACTTCCCAGACGCCCTTGCACCTGGCAGTGATCACCAAGCAGGAAGAAGTGGTGGAGGATTTGCTGCAGGCCGGGGCTGACCTGAGCCTTCTGGACCGCTTGGGTAACTCTGTTTTGCACCTGGCTGCCAAAGAGGGACATGACAAAATTCTCAGTATCTTGCTCAAGCACAAAAAGGCAGCACTACTCATCGACCGCCCCAATGGGGAAGGTAAGAAGTGAGCCCGCGTCATTGGTGTGACCTTCTCTATCCACTTTCTAAACCACAACTAGGTATTTGACTATGTGTGTTGTTGAAATGTGTGGTATTTGATTTACATCCAAAAGTACTTTCCTTAGTCTGCTGGAGTTCATCGTCTATTGTAGGTATTTCTGTTGTTCACCATAGCTAATTTCTTTAAGGATGATTTGCAATAGTTTGTCAGTAGGAAGGAAAAGCAGAGGCCTGAGCAAACACTGGTCTTGACGTGTATAAAGCACCATTTATTCAGAGAATGTTTATTCACCCTCATTTTCTCCCAAGAACATAACAGGAGACTATGGTTTTAAAGGCAGAACAATAGGCTTATAGTGTTTTTAAAAAACATCTTGAGTAGAGACTCAGAAGTGCTGAATCCTGACAGCTTCCCTCCCTATGATCCATGGTTTTTTTTACCATTTCCTTCAGCTTCACCAGGGGCCATCTGTCTGCAGCCTTCCCACCCTGTGACTGTCCTTGTGCTTGGGCCATAGGTCTGAATGCCATTCACCTAGCCATGATGAGCAACAGCCTGCCGTGTCTGCTGCTGCTGCTGGCCGCGGGGGCCGACGTCAACGCCCAGGAGCAGAAGTCTGGGCGCACAGCGCTGCACCTGGCTGTGGAGCACGACAACATCTCCTTGGCCGGCTGCCTACTGCTGGAGGTGAAGGACGGGCTTGTTTGCCTTTGCGCTTAAATTACCAACAGGGATTTAGGGAAATCTTTTCAAAGAATGAAGTCAGTAACAGCTCTTCTGCCCAATCAGCTCTGTTTATTTAACATGTGTGCAAGGCTTTAGGTAGCACCTGTAGGCATTCCCCCCACCCCCTTGGCCCAGTATGACCCGAGAGGCTCTGCAGGCAGGAGGATGTGAGGACAGAAGGACAAGAGAACCTTCCACCAACCCTTTCCTGTGTGGCCTGGAATTTTTAGGGTGATGCCCACGTGGACAGTACCACTTATGATGGAACGACACCCCTACATATAGCGGCTGGGAGAGGGTCCACCCGGCTGGCAGCTCTTCTCAAAGCAGCAGGTAAGGTGGTCTGGTGGTGAATGATGGAAAACATTATCAGGAATTCAAACTCAACTTTGGTGGAGCAGCTGTGTCACCTTCTTTAAGTAGCAGACCCACACCGCTGGAAAGCATGGATAAATCAAAATTCTATGGCAAATCACGTTTTAACTGCTGTGAAAGCGCTGTTTGGTCTGGAAATCCTGGGCTTCACTCTGATAGTCATGTTAGTTTTTGCTCTCTGATTCATCTGTTTATTTTGGGTTTGGCTGTTTAGATTGACTTCCATGACAAGGGATTGTCTTAGAGTTTAATTTCTTTCTAGAATTCTGAGCAGGACCAGTCAGATCACATTGGAAGTCTCCAGAGGGAAAAAAAAAAGGTTATTGATTTATTTTTCTTGTTGTAGGGACAGGGCTCACACTTTTGCCCAGGCTGGAGTGCAGTTGGCCAAATCATAGCTCACTGCAGTCCCAACTCCTGTCTCAAGCAATCCTCCTGCCTCAGCCTCCCAAGTAACTGAGACTACTTGGTTAATTTTTTTGTTATTTTTTATAGAGACAGGGTTTCATTGTGTTGCCCAGGATGGTCTTAAACTCCTAACCTCAAGAAATCCTCCTGCCTTGGCCTAAGAAAAATATCATTAGTATAAGAAATAATTTAAAGACTTTCTTTTGAAAGAAAGGTCTCTTAGACATTGAAGAAGTAGCAGGACAAAGCGAATGGGCCACATACTGAGTCCCGTTACGTGCAAGGCATTGACAATTGCTAGCATTTACTGACCTACCTATATACCAGGCACTGTGCTAGGTACACTTTACATGCTCAGTCTCATTTAATCTCTTCCAATCCCAAATAACCCTTTGGAAGATGTACCGTTATTATTATTCCCATCTCACAGTGAGGGAAATAGACAAGGAAATGACCCGGTCACACTCCAGTGTCCCAGTAGGTGGCAGAGCTGTGAGTCACACCTTTGACAGTCTAAACTTCCAGACCTTGATCTCTTTACTATGCTTTTCTTCTCTCCTTTGTTCATAGGTTTGCAGATTTTAGTCCATTTAATCGTCTAGTCCTGTGAAGTACAAAAAATTATTCCTGTTTAATCTTTGAGTTTCCAGTGCCTTACATGTTTAGGACCTCAAACATGCTTAATGAAATTGGTATCTCATACCCTGACATATGTTATTTACTTTGGAGTTTATTTTTTAAAAAAATTGAGAAGCTAAATGCTTTATAAATTCAAAAAACAGAGCAAATATCATCTTAAAAATCTAGGAACTTTTTCTTTGGGGGCACCACATTTTTCTGGCAAGTAAAATCATGTCCCAAACAAGCAGCAGCCTTTTCTCCTTTGTCAAATTGAATTTTTTCTTAAACAAAAGACTCTGATTGCAGTGTGAATAAATAGTTTTGGAAGTCACTGGTTGTAATTAAGAAATGCCTCCAGACAAGAAGCTGTAACCCTTTCAGAAATGCTTTCTCTTGAATTCTCAGAATTCCATGGAAAGAGTAGCAATTAACAATTTAATGAAGAAACCCAGATGTAAAACCTGTTCTGAGCTCAAAGTCATGAAAAAAGTCACTTGAGGAACAGATATAGCTAGGCCACCCCAGTCTTCAATCCTGTAATTCTTTTAATCTTAATCTCTCCACTGTTTTCAAGGTTAGGTTACATTTATTGCCTCATAGATCAGGCCAGGACTAGGATAGTAAAAATCAATAAATAGCACAGGATTCTTCTTTGGCTATCTTTAAGCACTCTTTTATTATCAAAGTTGGCCCAGGGCGGCGCCTCTGGCTCAGTGAGTAGGGCACCGGCCCCATATACGGAGGGTGGCAGGTTCAAACCTGGCCCCAGCCAAACTGCAACAAAAAAATAGCCAGGTGTTGTAGCAGGCGCCTATTTGGGAGGCTGAAGCCAGAGAATCGCCTAAGCTCAGGAGTTGGAGGTTGCTGTGAGCTGTGATGCCACGCACTCTACCGAGAGCGACAAAGTGAGACTCTGTCTCAAAAAAAAAAATAAAAAAGAAAAAAGAAAAGTTGGCCCAAATTTAATGTTCTCCCAGCAAGATAAAAATAACTTCCTCCTCCCAAAAAGGTGAACTTACTAGTGTTCATCAGACATCAACCTAAATGCTCTCATAAAAAAATCTCTAAGCCTTGGGAAGTAACTCTAGCTCTAATCTTAGAGTCAGAACTAGAGTTTGACTTGCCCTCCACCCCCCAGAAGCTAAAAAACAGACTAGATCTCCCCAGATTCATTGGCCCCAAATTTTTCAGTAACTGCACCTCCTAGCACAGAGTTGTTTTTGTTTTTTGTTTTTAATGTTTTGTATTTAAGGATTAGGGCCCTGACATTGCTGCACCCAGGAATAAAACTGACCTCACTGTTATGAAACATCAAGCATCTTTGCTATTTTAAGCATACAAGAAAAGAAACTGAGAAATACATTGGCAGGCATAACTTTAGCCATTTAGGGCTTTAATCCTGAGGGTACCCCCTTGTCTCTGTAAACTGCTGTCCATTAATCCTCAGATTAAAGATGCAACATTCAGGCAGCACCTGTGGGTCAGAGAGTAGGGCACCGGCCCCATGTACTGAGGGTGGTGGGTTCAAACCCGGCCCTGGCCAAACTGCAACCAAAAAATAGCCAGGCGTTGTGACGGGCGCCTGTAGTCCCAGCTACTCGGGAGGCTGAGGCAAGAGAATCGCCTAAGTCCAGGAACTGGAGGTTGCTGTGAGCTGTGTGATGCCACGGCACTCTACCCAGGGTGACAAAGTGAGACTCTGTCTCTAAAAAAAAAGAAAAAAAAAGATGCATCGTTCACTTGAGAAATATCCTATAGAGTTGAATGTGAAAGTCAGTTTTTGGGGTCTGTTTTCAGTCATATCTTTTGCTCTATAGGGTTTCATGAGACACCTTTACAGTCAAAATGAGTGACCTAGATATTTCAGTACAAACATGGTTTATGGATTAAAAATTATCCAGGTTTAGCTGGGCGTTGTGGCGGGCACCTGTAGTCCCAGCTACTCGGGAGGCTGAGGCAAGAGAATCGCCTGAGCCCAGGAGCTGGAGGTTGCTGTGAGCTGTGTGACGCCACAGCACTCTACTGAGGGCCATAAAGTGAGACTCTGTCTCTACCAAAAAATAAAAAATTACCCAGGTGAATGCCTCTAGCAGCCACTGTGCCTTGCCTTCGGAAACCGGTCCCCTGCATGCAGCTGGAAGTAGACAAGCTCCGGGTTTCCCTCATCCTGTGTAACCTGACTTCACAGGAGCAGATCCCCTGGTAGAGAACTTGGAGCCTGTCTATGACCTGGATGACTCTGGAGAGGATGAAGGAGTCGTGCCTGGAACCACACCCCTCGACGTGGCGGCCAGCTGGCAGGTGAGGACCGCTCCTTCTGTCCGATGGCTGCTCCTGAGGGAGTAAAGCTCAGGGGGCGTCAGAACAGACGGTGCTTTCTTCAACCAAAACACGCCTTTTATTTTTAAGAAAGTCTGCTTGTCAAGAGTCATATTTATCTTGAAAACCCCTATCCATGAAAGATCTAGGTCAGCTGAGTTCTGAGTGCAAAAGTGTATGCCTAATCAGATCAGAGTGGAGATGTAAGCCAGGGGTAAAAACAGAAAATTCACATACAAGTCACTCATTCTAAACTCACACTGTCCTGATTTCTGAAGCTAGTTATTGTTTGCTTAGAAATTAGATAAGGGATTTCTGAATGTAAAAAGAAACTAGGAATTCTTCTAATAATTTCAATAAATATAAAGAGTAAATAGCTTTAAAACCTTCCTCAGAACACCACTGAACTGAGATCTGTAGTGAAAAGCAGTTTACTGGGTCTTTTCGGTCCAGGGAGAGGGAGCCAGAGGGAGGAGGTGGCCAGCATACGCCATCTCCAGCATGACAAAAATGGATGTTCTTGGAAGCGAGAGCTGCTCTGCTTCTAAAACCTTCTTCTCTGCCTCCTTGCAGCCCATCTGTATTGAGCCCTGTGGCCCTGGCAGAGACTCTGTGGTTCCCTTTTACGTTAGCACCTCATTTCCCCAGAAGGCCTCACCGCAGAGTAAAGATAACCCACTCCAGTGACCCCCGTGCTTCCTCACCCAGCTCATCCGGCAATAGACTGACTGCAGAGAATACCAGAAAGGCTTCCAAAGCCATGGAAGTTTTTTCCTTTTAACTTAAGACATCTCTGGAGTCTGAGTTAAAACTTAAATGGTGCCAGAAGGTTAACATCTTGTGAACATCTATACACCTCACTTTGAGCAGGCTTCTGAGATTCATCCTCATAACCTTTTCCTAGGGAGGAGGGGACATCGGGGACACAGCTTCACAGCTCTGAGTAAGCTCTCCCCGAGCCCTAGGTCTCTGACCGAGAGATGGCTGACTTGGTGGTCTGGACTGCCTTGTCCCACAGAACGGTCATGACTGTTGCCCTACGTGGGTCCTCCTGCCAACCTCAGACTGTTTCTGCAGAGTGCGAGCTCCCAGCACCAGAGCCCGCACAGCGATTCCTGCCTCAGAGGCAGGTACTTGGGGGACGGTCCTGACTCCTCTTGCCCCTCCTCCACCTTTAGGTGCCTGGGCTTCCCGAGGAGGGCATGCTGAGTTCTTCATCATAAAGAGGTAGACTTCCGCAGTGCTCCCTCCAGTGTATAATAACGTTTTCCCATGTTTTCTTCCCAACAGGTATTTGACATATTAAATGGGAAACCATATGAGCCAGAGTTTACATCTGAAGATTTGCTAGCACCAGGTGCGTTGGGTAGAACCACGTCTTTTAGCCATTTTTGTCTTCACACTGTGTGTTAAAGGAAGAAAGGGAGAACAAGCATTATCAGGGGTCTCCTGGGAGAGTTAAAGTTCTTATTTCAGAATTGGAAGATCCTGGAGGGATATGAAAGAGAATATCCAGGTTTGGTCTGCGGTAAATACATACTGTTGGTCCTCAGCTGAGCTCCTGAGCAGAGCCAGCTTCCACTGGAGTTGGAGGACAAGCAAGGTGGCCGTGACCAGCCCTCCAGAGTGTCTTTGGTAGATTAAGATGACTGTTCTTTCTCCATTGCCTTCAGGAGACATGAAACAGCTGGCTGAAGATGCAAAGTTGCAGCTCTACAAGTTGCTAGAAATTCCTGATCCAGACAAAAACTGGGCTACTCTGGCACAGAAATTAGGACTGGGGATACTTAACAATGCCTTCCGGCTGAGTCCTGTACCTTCTAAAACACTCATGGACAACTATGAGGTAACACATCACCTTACACATTTAACCGTTTTCATTCGACTTCACTGTTAGTATCCCTGGCCCTAAGCGCCCACCGAATGTGCACACCTGTGAGCTCAGCCTCTCGGCGAAGCTACCTTAGAAATGCAAACACTGTAGCCTAATCATTTATAGCCTCATTATTAATCTGAAATTAAAATAGTGTAAAATCAATGAATTATAAATAAATGTTCATGAATACGAAATTTAACAATTAGTGGAGTTGACATAATGTAACATCTATAAACATTCCATTAAGCATTTACTAACTAGGAAAAAAAAAAAAAATCACTGGCCAGAACATAATCTCCTCTGTTCCTTGACTGTGAGGAAGAAAACCAATTATTACCCCAAACCTGGGAGGGTTACCCAGGCCACCATGGATGCCAGTTTTCCTGAGAACGCTGTTTTCAAATACCTTGAGATTTTCCCTGTGAAAATGCTACCTATAGGGTCAGGGTTTTCATAGGACTTTAATCCCCCTGAACAAACATGATAGACTGTCATCAAATGCATCTCTCTCTGTCCCCAAGAACATGCCCTGGTCACGTGTCAGGACGCTGAATTTGTGTTCTGTGAGAGAACTGAACTCCCCAGGGAGCCATGACCTGGTGATGCTCTACTGAGAATTTCATGGTTGGCTATTGTTTTTCAGTGGGTTTCAGAGCTTCACAGGGAAGCTGTGTAGACTCCCCCCCAGGGCAGCGTTTCCCTGCCTCAGCACTCTTCCCTCTCCCCCTGTCTCTCTCTGCCCACTTACTATAAGCTGCTTCTTTGTGATTTCCTGATTGGCCTTTGAGGTGAAACAGGAAACTTGATTCTAAGACTGTGTTTACTTTGTCACGCCCTTCCCAGGACCACTCGATGGTCTGTCAGCGGAGGAGGCCGTGTGGGAGAGGGGAGGGGGGTGCTGGTGTTCACAGCCCGCGTGGAGACTCTGCCCCAGAACACACTCAGCCTTCATTTCCTCCTCACAGGTCTCTGGCGGGACCGTCAAAGAGCTGGTGGCGGCCCTGAGACAGATGGGCTACACGGAGGCCGTCGAGGTGATCCAGGCAGCTTCCAGCGCAGTGAGGACCACTGCTCAGGCCCACGCGCTGCCTCTCTCGCCTTCTTCCACCAGGCAACAAATAGGTAAAGAAACAGAAAGATAGAAAAGCATTGCAGATACTTTTCTGCTTCCCGCGACTGGGGTCTTCAGCTCTCTTGGGACAAGGTGTGGCAGTCCCCTTCCCCATCATCTTCTGAGTGTATTTTCCTGTGTGCCTGTCTAACCCAGGGCTTAACTTCTGTCCCTCCTGACACTGCCATTCAGAAGAGGGGGCCGTTCCCATGGAAAAACATGTTGACACTTGAGTTGCTTAAGGAATACTAAATGCAGTAAATGCTAGAAGCAACATGATGTGAATGGTTAAGGTAAATGTTCTTTCTCTCATTTCTTAAATATAAAGAGAGAGAGATACAGAGAAAGAAAACATGCCCAGCCTAAGGTTCGCAGAGTCAGAACGAGCACCAGACTGATGCTGTCACTTTCCCACTGCGCTGCCCTCTGTTCCTCCACCTCCTCCTTCCTTCGGCCTCCTCTCTCGTGCTCCTGACACTCACCTTTTCTCCCACCAGTAAAAGGTACCATGTGTCATCCAGAAAACACATAACATACGCAACGGCCTGTCGACACAGCCCAGTAATCCGGTACTTCTATAATCAGCTCTTCCCACTCTGAACAACCATTTCACACTTTCTCTTTTTCTTTCCAAGCCCCCAGCCCTGCTTCCCTCCCCTTACTCAAGTGCTGCCCTTGCCTAACACTCCATGGAAAACACAGAAGCAACTCGAACTCCCCCATCTTTATGCCCTCACGTCTCCCAACCCACCTGCACCTGTGCCCACGTTGGCGGCCTTCTGTGGAGCTCAGCTGGGTTCAGTGTCTGTGCCCATCAGGGCAGCAGCCTCGCCCGGAGTCCCGAGGCCGGAGTCACAGCCACTCACCTTCCTGGAGTTCTTGCTCCATCATCCTTGCCTAAGCCGTCCCCACCCCCAGTGCTCACCTAGCGAGTATGCTGTAATTTCCTGGTCTTTCAAAACAAACAAACAGAAAAAGGTCTTGATCTCACATCTCCTTCAGCTCTAGTCGAATTTCTCTGTTCCCTTGTACAGCAGAGCTTCTCAGAAGAATTTTTTAGAGCTGTTTTTTCCACCTCTTCACCTTCTTCCCTCGACTTGACCCGCTGCATTTAAGTTCCATTCCCGCCGCCCACCAGGTCACTCTCGTCAGTGACCAGCTTCCGTGTTGCCAGATCTGGTCACCCTCCTTCTCACCTTCCTAACCACGTGCATCCTCTGCCGCCGTTGACCCTCCCTCCTACTTCAGCCTGGCTCCCTCCCGGCCATTCTGCAGCACGCGCTCCTGGCTGCCTCCTCTCCACACTCCCCTCATAGCTGCAGCCCGCCAGGCAGGGAAAGCCCCCCCCACCCCCCACCCCCCGACTCCTCGTGCAGCCCCACCCGAACCCCATCCTGGCCACACCAGTCCCAGCACAGCTCTGCTCCGGGAGGTGCAGACACAGTGTAAGATTGACCTTTGAGTCCCTTCTGGTGCTCACATCGGATCCATCAAGTGTCCTCCCTGCCGACCACCCAGGTTCACTTCACTCCGTGCCCCCACGCCGCCCCTGCCAGACCCACAGGAGCTCCTGATCGTCCCCTTGATTCCTTTTTGTCAGCCCTCCCTTCAGTCCCTTTTCTGCCCAACAGGCAGTTTGATTCTTCTTAAAAATTAATGAGGTTTTGTTCCTCCTGTGGCACACTCTCCAGTTCTTTGATTTATTCAACAAATCCTTACTGAGTATATACTGCGTGCCTAGCCACATCCCTGCTTTACCCGTTCCCTCTTCTAAATGTCACTTTGATACACTCTGTGTCCCATTGCCCTCCCTGTGCTCGCCCAGCACACTGTCTGAAGGAGCCTCAGGGCCTTTGAATCTTCTCATCCCCTTCCCTAGAGAGCTCTTCCCTGGCTGGCTCTTTTCCTGCCATTCATTTTCAGCCTGCCGGGGGTCTTCCTAGGGGAGTAAGGGCAGGTGTCATTGTGCACACTTAGAAATGATAAATGCAGACACCAGAAAAACCATCCAGATCTCCTATCTCATGGTCCCATAATCCTTCTGCACAAATATTCACAGAAGAAAGTAAATACTTAACATCTTAAAAAGTAAATGCCAAAGTAAATACATAAGCATTAAGCCCTTAATTTGTAGTTACTTTTCCGATACTGCACTATTCCTAGCATGTAATAGATACCAAATAAAATTGGGTTGACTGTCAGGCAATACCAAGATGATAGCCGTGACACTGCCACTGAAGTCTCAATACTCTAATACCAGAATCTGATACCTAAGAAGGTAGCATTTAATTTCAAGGTTGAAGTTTATTAGACGTCTCTTGTTCTCTCTATATAGGAAATAATTCACACTGGTCAAATCCCTAAGAATACTTCTCAATAAGGAGTATTCAACCTAATTTTCCAGTGTGAACTCACTTTCATCAAAATCACATTATATTTTGGCTACCAAAAATATTTTCAAGGCAATATATACTGTTTAGTACCATTTGAGGCCCAGAGAGAGATCTCATTTTTAGTTCCTCCTTCTGCTACCAATATATTTTGCTTAGGTTCAGCAGTTTCCCCAGTTGTAAAATAAGTAATAGAGTGGTTGGAAAAATAAACCTGATTTCTGAGGAGGGAGGTACACTATGAGTCAAGAGAACTCAGACAGGATTCTCACAAACACAAGATTGCAAGAGAAAAATGCGAAAACATGAGGCTAATTCTGATGTGCTTGCAAGTGTGTGTGTCAGATGGTATCTCCTGCCCCTCACCCCCTTGTGAGCCGTCATGATGAGGGGGCTCTGTGGGGGAAACGTGCTGACTGGTGGAAGCCAGTGGGCAAGAGCCGTCCACAGTGAGTAGTCCACAAACCTCGCAGAGCTGAGGCTGGAGCCCAGCTGAAGCGAAGGATGCAAGGGAGCCTCGGTCCTTACCATCTCCCCAGTGAAGTCTTGTTTTCTCCCCACAGATGAGCTTCGAGACAACGACAGCGTCTGTGACAGCGGCGTGGAGACATCCTTCCGCAAACTCAGCTTTACAGAGTCTCTGACCAGCAGCAGCCCATTGCTAACTCTTAACAAAATGCCCCATGATTACGGGCAGCAAGGACCTATAGAAGGCAAGATTTAGCCTGCTGGCAATTTCCCACTCTGTAAACCAAAGTCCTAAAATTCCACTGTGTTGTCCAAAGGAAGGAAGGTAAAGTGCATTCAGAGGTGCTCAGAAGAAAACCAGAATCATTCTTGATTTAATTCAAGGCCTTCTAAACTTGGCTTCCTTTCTTGGCTCATAAATGAATTTTAGCTGGGTTCTCGAGCTGCAGGCTCGTACCTAGCAATCACAGTGCTTGGCTGAGTGCTGTGTCTGGGGAGGGGTGGCTTGAACGAGCTTCGCTGGCTGCTCCTAAATCACAGTCGCTTCTGTTGTGATTGCTGCTGTCCCCTGCTGCCTCCTGCTCTCATTACAAGGTATCACTCTTCCTACTCTCCAGCCATCTAGAACCTTCAAATCGAGAATTAAGAAAAGGGTATTTTAAAATGAGAGTCACTTAGTGTACAATAAAAAAAAGGTGTGTTGCTTTTTCAAAGATTGCTATCTCTGTGATTTAAAAAAAGAGAACACATACTTGTCAATATTTAAACATGATTACAATCTGTGCTGAAAATGCTATTTTCTTCCCCCCTTTTCTGCATTTTGCTATTGTAAATATGTTTTCTAGATCAAAACTTTAAGGGAAAAGATATTGGATTTATAAATGCTATTTTTTATTTTACTTTTATAATAAAAGGAAAAGCAAATTGATGACCTGGCTTTGTTTGAGCTCTGCAAATACTTTTCTAAGATGATGCTTTGTAATCATGGGATCATTCCATAGCCTGGTTAATCACATTCACGTTTTCTTAGAGTCAATTTTTTAATCTAGACATGAACCCCCAAAAGTCATCTAAAATGAACTTTTGGTTTGTTCAGTCCTCGCCCAGCTCATCTCATTTAAACGGCGTCATCTCAGCTTCCTCTGTCTCCCTCGACCCTGTACCTCTTCTGTGTCCTCTCCACATCTCTGACATCTCCTCACAGCTGAGGGCAGTGGACAAGGAGCCTTCCGGTGTGACGCTCTGCTGCACTGCTTTTCACTCAAGGAGTTGGAAACGAAGAAGAAGTCTTCAAATGAGGTGCTGGGCAGTGTGCAACTGAGATCCCTCCTTGACAAAGGACTTGTAGGCTGGGAGTGCAGGCTACTCGTCTTCTCCTTCAGGGCCTGCCTCCTCTGCAGAAAGCCACCTCCCCCACGCCACGGCCGTTTCCATGGGAGCCCCATGCAGCACCTGTCTAACCCAGGGCACCGCTGGACGGCTGTGCGAGCATCAGCGCTGTGCCCAGCGTCCCCCTCTGCCCTGCTGCCTCCCTGCCCTTCCAATCATTGATCTGGAGGGAACTTCCCGACAAACACCTTGCACCCAGATCTGCATCTCAGAGTCGGCTTCCCAGAGAACCATCTTGAAAATAACCCAGTGACAGAATTAGCACCAATTTACAGAGAACTAGCTTGAAAATAACCCAGGTGTGCAGAATTATCCCCAGTTTACAGAGAAGGAAACTGAGAAAGAGTTCAAGTAGCTGCTTCTACATTTACTCCCAGCTCTGTCTAGCTCCAAACCTCATGAGCAGGCCATTATCTTGGTAGGATAAAGTAGGTAAACGTAATTGAGTCTACCAGTAGACCGCCAAATATATAGAAATTTAGTATATCATAAAATTTCAAATCAATGAGTAAAAGATGATTATTCAGTAAACAGATGTTCCAGCTTGGAATAAAAGCAAGCTGAACCGAAGCCTTCCTCTTCATCAAAATAATTTCCAGATATATCAAAAGTTAAAAATTAAAAATACGGGCGGCGCCTGTGGCTCTGAGTGGGGCGCCGGCCCCATATACCGAGGGTGGCAGGTTCAAGCCCAGCACTGGCCAAACTGCAACAACAACAAATAAAATAAAATAAAATAAAATAAAATGTTAAAAAAAAAAAAATTAAAAATACTAGAACTCATAAATGAATATTCTTGAAGTAGGGAAGGGCTTTCTAAGCAAGATTTCATCCTCTGGTGTAAAAATAGTTTGAGTAATTCCAGCTGGTAGGGAAGCTGAGGTAGGAGGAACCCAGGAGTTTGAAACCAGTCTGGGTAAAATAGTGAGACCCTGTCTTTAAAAGTTAAAATAAAATTAAATAAATCAATGGTTTGGATTATGCATTTCACAGTGGGTCCCTAATCAATGGAATCTTTTCTTAAAATTCTACTTGTTTTCTAAAACATTACCATTTCTTCATCCCTACCTATCTCCATTATTCCAGTTTTCAAAAACTGTATAACATGAAAAAATACAGCTCTGACTTTCCTTAATTCTTAACTGTCAAACAAGTAGCCCACGCCTCCATTCTTCCACCAGTCCCACTTGTGGTGGATAATTGTCTTATTGGCCACGACAAGGTCACTGGTCGTACAATATGATGCTGGCTCCCCTCCCAGGAGGGGAGGGGCCTTGCACCTTCTCTGTGAATCTAAGTGACCTGCGAGGGTAGGTCGTAAAATGTAATACCTCTTCTGCCCAGTTGTCCTGGGTCACGCCACAGAGAGAAATGAAGCCCAGGAGTTTGGACAACAACCTTCACAGAGGTCCCACCTGTGCCGGCATCAACTGCAAGATGTGTGAGGGAGCAAAGCCTTCAGAAGATTCTAGTGCTCAGCCGTTGAGTCACCTCATTTAGCTTCAGACTGTCTCAGCTGATGCTGCCCGGGATGGAGACAAATCGTTCTGCTGAGCTCTGCCTCAATTGCAGATCCATGAGCAAACTCCATAGTGGTCAAGGTCTCAAGCCCTAGTTGCGGAGTGGATCGTCACCTTTCTCCAGGCTCATACCAGAGAGAGAAGCAGACTTGAGGAGGAACGACAGCTAAGCAACTCACCTAAGTTAGAAAATAACATCTCCCTTCTTTTGTAAGAAGCCCAGTTTCTCTTCTGTCCCAAAAACGTATTCTTCCTCCTCCTGGATCTCACTGCTGGTCAGAACCTCTGCGTGGTGCTAGAACACAGAGGCTCCCGGGCCGCTGTGCAAGGAGCATCTTCCCACTGTACCAGCAGATGGGGATAAACCAACAGGAATGCAGGAGGCCAGGTGGAAAGCTACAAGGGGACTGAAATAAACCTTCAGAAAGCCTGTGTCACAGCAGGAGGCCATTTAAAAATAGCTTCCTCAGAAGTTTAGTCATCTTTTGAGGTTTCTGTACTCTGCAGGCATAATCCACACTTGTTCAGGATCAGCAGTCTTTCTTCCCAGCATAAGGAAGCCCTGCGGCTGCTCATTTACCCACCTGCACCCCCTGCAGGGTTTGTATGTGGCACAGACCTTCCCAGTCACTGCAGTGGAGGGCAGCCCCACAACTGGACCTTGTGTATTTTAGCACGAGAAAGAAAGAGGGGAAAGAGCCAGGCAGGCCGGAACACACACCGCATGCCCCCAGGATTACTGATTTCTAATGAAGCTCTCAAGACACCCCTGGAAGGCATGTATTGAACCCCAGCACACAATAAGGAGACGTGACTGAAGTTTAAATAGCTCACCCCAGATTCACAGTCTGGCCTACCTGAGTCCAAAGACTATTCTTTAGTGATGTCTGTAGTTTTTGACAAAAAGATGCCTTATTTAAAAGAGAAAGAAAAAAGTGCATACAGATCTGTACAAAGAGGATGGGGTCATCATTGACCAAGCCAGAATGCAAAATGAACCGAAGGTATCATGAGAGGACATAGCTTGGTTAAAATGACTTTATTACCCCTCGGCCAGTAACAGCTGAAGATGCTTAAATATGAATTATTCATGGCCTGGAGGTTGTTGTATCTCTTTCTCCTTCCCGTCTTGTGATTTGGGGGGCAATTTTCTTTCTGATTTGTACTTCCCTAGGTAATGGACATGGGGAGGCCCAGCAGCCAAGAGAGGATGAAAATAAAATTGTTTCTTTCCCTAAATACCACAGAACTTAGGGTTGAATAAGCTCTTAAAGATCACTTACCTAGGCAGATCATCAGGATTTTTATCTTTGTATAAACACGTGCAATGTGAGAGCCTCTCCTCTCTACTGGCCTCCCTGTGGTGGCTGCTGCTTGTAAATACCAATTAAAGGCCACAAGTTCCTTTCCCTCAGTTTCCTAGGTCTGTTGTTTGGCTTTGAGACTGGGGAAACACTGCGGAGGGGCCAGTCAATAGTATGGGTTCCATTATGTCTGCAATAGCCTTCTGCTGTTACTCTGGACAGGGGAATAGTTTCACAAGTTGCTCGAACTTCTTAGCATGAGAGGGAGGAAGGGGCTCAGCGTCTTCTCACTTCCGTTAACCGGTTTTTCCATGGTGATGCCTCTTTCCAAAATGATGATTCCAATGAAATATCACAACAACCTTCAGAGAAGAAGATATGGACTGAATCAAGATGTCCTGGGCGTCTGTTGCATGCCAGGCAGGACAATGAGTGGTCATCATTGGGCATCTGTTAATATCCCATATATTGCCACGAATAATACAGACTTCTTGCCTAAGTTTTTGAGGGGACAAGAAGGATGCACATTATACGTGGACAGCATGGCTCAGGAGTGGGGAGCTCATAGCCCTCTTGGGGCCTACACGACCTCTCACCTGGGCCCCCCATTGTGTTCCAGTCCGCTAGCATCCAGGATTTGGTGGGAGTGGGCTAGAGAAGCCTGCTCTAAGTGTCACAGTCTGGGGAGGAGGCGGTGGCAGGGCTGGCAAGGCCGGCTGCAGCCTTGTAGGTGGAGGACTGAGACCAAGGCCCAACGCCCAAGTGCACAGAGACAGGACCCCCCCACAGGTTCCAGGACCTGCATGGCTGGCTGCAGACCAAGTGGCCTGAGAAGCTCCTGCCTTGCTGGCCACGCGTGTGACCATGTTAGCCACAGCCCCCTGTGTGGTGGAAGAAAAGGGGCAGCCTTCACAGAGAGGGCAGCTGCGGGAGGGCAGTGCGATCTGCACGTTTACCGGGGAGCCCCAGCCCTCCCAGATACGTCTCTCCCAGCTGAGAGGCAGCCACTATCTCAAGGGTCATTTGCTTGAAAATTTGGGCCAAAAATGTGGGTGTGTATGATACACGGGAACATGGTTTACACAGCAACTATTGTACTTGCTAAAAAACCTGTGAGGTTTTTTTAATTTCAGATTAATATGATGGTCCAAATGATTAGGTTACAATGCTTGCGTTTGTTAAGTAAAGCCCCTCACCCAGAGGTGTGCCATATACCCTTCCAATGTGCCATTAGGTGAGAGCACGCCAATCCCCTCCCTCCTTCCCCCCAACTTAAATTAAATTGTATTAGTTGATCTACTGGCTTCATATTAGTATTGAATACATTGATCAGATACTTACTCTTCCATTCTTTTGGGGTTTTTTTTGTTTGTTTGTTTGTTTTTAGAGACAGAGTCTCACTTTATCACCCTGGGTAGAGTGCCGTGGCGTCACACAGCTCACAGCAACCTCCAACTCCTGGACTTAGGTTGCCTCAGCCTCCCGAGTAGCTGGGATGACAGCCACCCACCACAATGCCGGGCTATTTTTTGTTGCATTTTGTTGGGGGCTGGGCTTGAACCCGCCACCCTCAGTATATGGGGCTGGCGCCCTACTCACTGAGCCACAGGCGCTGCCCTACTCTTCCATTCTTACGATACTTTACTAAAGAGAATGTTCTCCAACTCTATCCAGGTTAATACAAAAGATGTAAAATGTCTATCTTTTTGTGGCTGGATTGTATTCCATGGTATACATATACCACAGTTTGTTAGTCCATTCCTAGGTTGATGGGCACTTTGGTTGTTTCCATATCCTGGTGATTGTGAATTGATCTGTGATAAACAATCTAGGGCAAATGTCCTTATAATAAAATGATTTTTTTCTTCGGGAAAGATACGACGTAAGTATTTTGCCCCAGTTTTACAAATGAGGAAACTGAGGCACAGAAAAGTGCCTGACTCCTGACTCAAGTAAAGTGTTTTAATAAGCCACACTTGCAGCAGGGTAGGGTTCGAGTGGCTCTCCCACTTAGCCATGCCAACGGTCCAGGCTGACGGTCACTCTCCGTCCAGCACACAGCTCCCAAGATCTGAGGTGATAGTCCAGGTCAGCATAGGGGAACAGGGCTGAGAGGCGTGCATGGGGTAGTTGTGAATGTACTTCGTACTGTGCGTTGCCCCAGAGAACACCCTCAGCCCCATGGCCACACTCAGAGCAGCAAGGGTGGGGGAGTGCTCTGCCTTTGTTCCCAGTATTAAGAGGGCTGTTGATCTGGTGAACCGGTGACGGTCTGACCCAAATCCTCCACCTTCCCCGAGGGAGGCTGCACCTTAAGGTTTGTCTAGGGCTAACTTGTCTGCAGACATGCACTTTGCCCGTCACATGCAACTGTGGTAAATGACCATCACCAAAGACAAAACTGTCTCAGGATAAAGAATAAAGGCTGCATTGTAAGGACAAAGTCACAGTTAATCTTAAGGAAATCCTTAGGGATGACCAACAGTATGAGGGAAGGTAGGATGGGGAGCAAAGTCTCATTGCCCTGACTCTTCAACCTTTGTGTACCATAGTCCCTTAAGCACTGCCCAGGGCTAGGTGCGGAGGCTCACGCCTGCAATCCCAGCACTCTGGGAAGCCAGGCAGGGGGATTGCGTGATCTCAGGAGGTGGAGACCAGCCTGAGCAAGAGTGAGACTCCTGTCTCTACTAAAAATAGAAAAACTATCTGGACCTAGCGACGGACACCTGTAGTCTCAGCTGCTCGGGTGGCTGAGGCAACAGAATCACTTGAGCCCAAGAGTTTGAGGTTGCTGTGGGCTATGATGCCACAGCACTCTGTTAACAGTGACGAAGTAAGACTCTCAAAAAGAAAACAAAACAAAGCAAAACAGAAACTGTCCCAAGGCAAACCATCTTTGAGAGGCCCTGGTCCTTTGGCATTCCACCCAAAGGAAAGGGGCCGCCCGGTTTCTCTCTACTGATCTTCAGAGCATTGGAGGACCTTGTCTCATTTTCTCAGATGAGGGGAAAGGAGCAGACATTGGTTCTTAGGAAAGTAATATTCTCTTCAGGCCAGAAGCATAGCAGACAAAGCCAAAGTCTAGACACCCCTTCCTCCGGGATTCCTTCCTGGCATCCAGGAAACAGCATCATTGTTGAAGACAGTGAGAATCACTGAGGAACAGGATGGGCGCATGTCGGATCAGGCAAGTCTGTACGTTGATGTCAGATACTGGACAACCAGGTTGTCTGTTCCCTGGCAAAAAGAAAGAAAGAAATTGTCTTCATTTCAAAACTGTTTTGCAGTTCCCTTTCCCTTTCCTAATGCAATAATGCATGACTTTATGAGTTATTTTTTGTTTGAACAGTTCAAATGGAAAACTTCATGCCCCGGATTTCTTTTTCTGTTTGCAGCACCCTTACTTAGCACCTTATTCAAACTCAGTTCCCTTATGCTCTTGAAATATATTATTTGTAATTTGGGGGGGGGGGGAACTTGCAAAAAACCAAAAACTTTAAATGTGAGTGCTTTCATTTACAAAATATTTTCCTGGGCGGCACCTGTGGCTCAGTGAGTAGGGCGCTAGCCCCATATACTGAGAGTGGCGGGTTCAAACCTGGCCCCAGTCAAACTGCAACAAAAAAATAGCTGGGCATTGTGGCGGGCACCTATAGTCCCAGCTACTCGGGAGGCTAAGGCAGGAGAATCACCTAAGCCTAAGAGCTGGAGGTTGCTGTGAGCTGTGACGCCACGGCACTCTACCAAGGGTGATAAAGTGAGACTCTGTCTCTAAAAAAATAATATTTTCCAATATTGACACTGATAGCGAGCCAAGAAATAGCCAGGCAGGGGTGCCATTTCCCACAGAAGGACAGAGATGCTGGTGTCCCAGAGGTCCCTGGTCTAGTGTAAAGGGCAAGGCCTGGGCCAGGACTCAGTCTTCCCCCCACACTGCACTCTTCAGCCTTGCTCTGCAGCGGGTCTCGGGCACACAGCTGCTCCCAGGGGCAGGTCACTTGGACATGCCCAGGAAAGGGAAGGAGATGCCTGCTCATCCACTTACTCCAAAAGTTCAAGCAAGGCTCTAGAAAGCTCTCTGTGGGCCAAGTGAATACAGAATCTTGCCTCACAGCTGAAGGAGAGCCCATCCCAGAGGCCAAAAAGGACCAGAAATGATGTCCCAGTGAAGACCCACTGCAGATCCACAGCCACGTCCTACCACCAGACCAGGGCTGCCCGAAGGAAGCATTCTTGTTCTCTTCTGCCGAGTCCCACAGCCCTGAACCTCTCCAGTGCTGCCTGGGACCGCAGAAACCGGGGTAACCACTGGCTCAAAAACTGGCTCTATGCTCATGGATGTGTGACCCTCTCAGCCTGAGGCAAAAGCAGTCTGGAGCATCCTTCTCCATCTGGTTTTGATCTGGAAAGGTCAAAGCCACCATTTGGCCCTGCCTCCCTTCCACCTAGCCAAATGCACATCTTGAATGACGAACAGCATATGCACACGGCATGTGGGCCAGGGGCCGTTCTGGTCGTCTCCGTCAGCAGAATGCTATTCCTTTCCCCACGTCGTGCCCATCACTCAGTTTCAATCCGTTCCCGACTCCTTTGTTGCTGTGCTTTTCAATAGCTCGTCTGACTTCTCCCCCATCAATTATCTATTCAGGAGGTTTGGTGCCAAGTTTTCATAAATCCGTAGCAATTAAATGTGAAATAAAAAGGATTCAGATGCCACTCTCGTGCCAAGGTAGCAAGGGTGGATGGAAATGACGTATACATGCTTTTCAAGTGACAATGAGGTTGCATCCTGATAAATCCATTTTAAGTCAAAAACACACTAAGTCAAAAATTCATTTGCACCCTGATAAACCTATTGCTAAGTTGAAAAATTATAAAATCATAAGCCTGGGACTGTCCGTAAGCCAGAAAGCAGAGAGCAGAATAAGTTCTTCTGTGCATGTGAACCTGCGACCCAGCCGTGCTGCGGCCCAGCCTGCATTAGTCCTGGAGCCCAGGAGGACCTCCGAGCTCAGCAGACCAGGCTGCTCCCTGGGTTCTTTCTTTTCCCTCCTCTCTCCTCCGATTTGGTCTTCTCCTTTTTCTTTCTCCTCCCCCTGCCTTCTGTCCTTTTCTCTTTCATTTGTCCTTTCTCTTTCATTCTCTCTCACTTTCTCTTTCTCTCTCCCTCTTTCTCCCTTTCTCTAACTTTCTCCCCCTTTTCACTCTTCCTTCTCTTTCTCTTTCTCTCTCTCCTTTGGTCCTTGTCTCTCTTTCCCTTCCCCTTATTTCTACCTTCATTCCTTCCTTTTTCCCTCTTTCTTCCTTTAAAGTAGTTCCAGATTCACATGTTCGAGGCCCCTGGAATCCAGCTGCTTGCATTCCAGAGGTGAGAAGATTGTGGGGAGTCCCCCCCACAGCTCTTCCTCAGCCTCCTTCCTCTGGGAAATCAGCTGCCGCTGACAGCCCCAGGCAGTCCCCTCCATGGCACCAGCCTCATTCCCTGTGCATAAGAGGCCCCTGCTGGAAGAAGCAGAACTTTACACATTCACCCGACAGCTGGTGTGCCTCTGCCCCTCAATTTTTTTTTTTTTTTTTTTTTTTGCTTCTATAAAATTGGAAAAAAAGCCTTCCAAAAAAAGGAATTAGAAACTTCTTCAGCTTTGTCTGAGTTTTTCTCCTTCAACTTAGGTCTTGAAGCCTATAATTATCTTCCCTTAGCAGAGAAGCCCAAAATTGCTCTTTCCCTTTGGTAAGGGGATTAAGACCCCCAGGCCTGATCCTTCCAGCTACCACCAAACTTAGCCTTTGAGGAATAATGGTCATAAGCCAGCACTTTACTACCTGCTATCCTGTTCTAGGGCTTGTAGCTCCTTCATCTTTATTTAATCTTCACAATAATGTTAAGACATTTAGTACTATTAACATCATCTGAAAGACAAGGAAACTGAGGCATAGAGGTTAGGAGATTGGTTCAAGGCCAGCATGTGTTGGAGCCAAAATACTGGAGGTTCAATATCAGAGTGGGCAGCTGTGACCACAGTACAGTATACAGCCTCCACATGTACACACACACACATAATTTGGATCTCTGACAAAGCAAAATCTCATTTGCTATGCTGATAAGCTGACTACTTAAAAATATTTTAGTTCATGGGCAGTGCCTGTGGCTCAAAGGCGTGGAGCCCTGGCCCCATATACTGGAGGTGGTGGGTTCAGGCCCAGCCCTGGCCAAAAATTGCAAAAAAAAAAAAATCTTTTAGTTCAAATACCAAAACTGTGGTCCAGGAAGCATGCCAGCCAGCCACCTTTGGCTTGAGATCTCATTATAAAGGAGCATGGGCCCCTTCTTCACCCACCTCAGTGAACTGTGTCCCCACAGCCTTCCCTACTAGAGACCACTGCCACTTCCGTGTCCAAGTTCAGGGACGTGGATGACCCTGTGTTCCCCAGCTGGGAGGAAACTCAGGTGCCCACACTGCCTTGTAAGACCTACATCTCCCCTCAACCCCCATGCTCTATCTGTGAGGATGCCTTAGATCATAAAGTGAGCATACCTGACTATGATGGGTCAAACAAATAAGACTTTTTAAAAATATCATTACAAGAACATCAGAGCTGGAGCTACAGTTTTCGTGAAACCTTACCATTTAAATGTTGGCATGCATTTCAACTTTCTAAAAAATGTTTGAGCCATGATTTGCTGGCCAAACATCACCTACATATTGAGGATGCCCAGGCAGAGTGGATCCAAGTCCCCGCCTGCCCTGCCGAGCACTCCCTGTTGCCCCTCAGTCCCCCAGCTCCCTGGCTGGTGCTGCTCATGGAACACAAGGTCTGCCCATCTCGCTAGGGTTGCTTTGACGGCTAACACAGAGGCAGTGATAATTACAATAGCTCACATTTGTTAAATAGGTACTGTGTGCTGTCACTAATCTATACATCATCTCCTTTAGTCCTTACAATTAACCTATGAAGCAGGTACTGTGATTACCCATGTTTTTTGTTTGTTTGGTTTTGTTGTTTCTAAGTCAGAGTCTCACTCTGTTGCCCAGGCTAGAGTGCCCTGGCGTAAGCTCAGCTCACAGCAACCTCAGACTCTAGGGTTCAAGTGATCCTCCTGTCTGGGCCTCCTGAGTAGCTGGGACTATAGGTGCCCACCACGACGCCCATCTAAGTCTTCTATTTTTAGTAGAGACAGGGTCTCACTTTGCTCAATCTAGTCTTGAACTCCTGAGCTCAAGTGATCCTCCTGCCTCGGCCTCCGACAGTGCTAGGATTACAGGCATGAGCGTCTGTGCCCCTCCTACCCCATGTTTAAAGATAAAGAAACTGAGACACAGACTCAGTGACTTCTATCTGATGTTAAACAGCCTACCAGGAGTGAATCTGGGACTCAAACACACGTTATGTCTGCTTTCAAAGCCCATGCCTGTAATTACTGTATCTTTTAGAATCCTTTTGATTTTAAAATCAGAATACCTGACTACAGGTAGATTAAACACCAGGCCTTGGGAAGACCAAAACTAGATGGTTGCAGGGTTAGTTTAGCAGCTCAGCATTTCCAACATTCCCCGTGTGTTGACAGCATTTCTTCAAGGTCACAATAAAAAACACCTCCAAGTATCAGGTCCTCCAACAGTAGCTTTGCGGGAGGAAAACCCACATTAGATGTCAACTGATGTTTCATTTGCCAGAATTGCATCACATGCCTAACACTATACCAATCACTGGCAAAGGGGAACAGGACAAGTGTAACACATTATGATTCAGTCCCTGAGGTTGGGCACAGCCATCTCTGTTAGCAGAGAGGAGGATCTGGCTGTAGGGTGGCTGGCTAATAGTGTCTACTCCAACTACTGGCAATGTGTGCGTTGTCTCCCAGATTCAGTAAATTTTACAAAAGCTATATTAAGGAACGGCACCAGAACAGGAACAAGAGTGTTGTTCCCACATATGCTATGAGGCAGGAATGAGTACTTGATCTCAGACAGAAATGTCTGTGATCTGGCTCAGTGTCCATAGCTCAGTGGTTAGGGCACCAGCCACATACACCTGGGCTGGCGGGTTTGAACCTGCCAGGCCTGCTAAACAACAGTGACACTGCAACAGAAAAATAGCTGGGCGTTGTGGCGGGTGCCTGTAGTCCCAGCTACTCGGGAGGCTGGGGCAGGAGAATAGCTTAAGCCCAAGAGTCTAAGGTTGCTGTGAGCTGTGAAGCCACAGCACTCTACCAAGGGCGACATAGTGAGACTTTGTCTCAAAAAAAAAAAAAAGAAAGAAAGAAAGAAAAGAAATGTCTGTGATCCAGAATGTTTCATCTCCTGAGAATTTCAGGTAAATTGAGTGTTACCCTAATTATTTGTACTCACCACCTACCCGGCATGAAGTGGCACAAAGGGGGAACTCAATCATCTTGTTTAACAACTAAGACCAACCTAAGGGGTTAAGCTGCATTATGCCTGCACCTTTTCTTTCATGGAAGGAGAGATATTTATAAGACAGGAGACGGTAATGTGAAGATAAGGGTCCTTATCTTCCCGGGCCCCCTTCCCTGTTTGACCCCGTCAAGGGCCTGAAGTCCCTGGCAGATTTGTCCACCCTCAGCTTGTCGATCTCAAGTTCAGCGCCCAGCCTGGCTGACTTGCTGACCTTGTGCTTCTCCTTCCGTGTGTATTAGATACAAGGAAGGTCTTTAAAGACTCATTTTTCAATTGAAGACATTTTTTCATTTATTCACATAAATTTTCCAAACAACTCTCCTAAAGTGTTGAACATGATGGCCTTATGCAACGTGGCTCCTGGTCACTGTCCCATGAACCTTGTCTCATGAACTTCTCACCAGTTGAAATTAGCTTATTTGTTCACTTGCTTATTGTCTCTCTCCCCTACAATAGATGGTCCTTGAGAGCAAGGATTTGTCTGCCTTCTTCATTGTCATACCTCCAGTGACAAGGACAATACCCACTCAGAGTGGTCCGCAACAAATGCTTGATAACTGAATGAATAAATCCTTAGGTTAGAACATAAATGTGTCTCAGCACCTGTCTTGTCTGTGATTTTTAGCGTTTTGTGCATCATTCTGGCTCGTACTTCTGATAGAGTAATTAAAAAACAAGATCTCGCCCATTCACTTGGAAATATTACTGCTTTTTCTGCCAAATGCTTTTAATTTCATGTGTTTATTGAACTGCTAATACTGCATTCAGTCCAGGCAGATCTGGGAATATTTTCAAAAGCCAAGAATTTCCCACACAGACAATGCCTACTTGTTTTTCTCCCTAAATCTTAGCAAGATGGGGACTGAGTTTCCATATCTGAGAGCCAGAGGCAGCCCAATAAAATATTCTTTCTGTCTCGAGGACTTGGTCACTTTAGGAATGTTTGGGAAACGTATCTTTATTTCTTTGCACTCTAGTTCACCTTCATTCCAACTGAGAACAAAATCTGTTTTCCAAGTGACTTCTCCTAGCTTGAAAATGTCCAGGGTAAAAAGTCAAGTAAGAGAAAAGAAGAGAAAGAGTAAAAAGAGTTACAGTGATATGAATGAGAAAATTATCATTTTTATTGTTTTTTCTGCTCTGAAATGGGAAGATACAATCCGGTGAACTGCCCTCTCTCCAGGCCTCTCTGGAATGTGCTTTGCAAGAGCAGATCTGATCCTGGTCTTTTTATTCTATTGTTGGCACAACTACTAACAGAAAAACCTGCTCAGAAACCCAAAGCCAAGAGACTCTATTTCAGTAAATGTGCAAAATAAATCTATTAAAATGGTAGAAATGACTAATGTCACTGCCATGCATGAACTGTGGAAGAACATTTTCACTCTTACTGTTCTCTTGT
Source organism: Perodicticus potto (assembly GCA_963574655.1). Classification (NCBI taxonomy): domain Eukaryota; kingdom Metazoa; phylum Chordata; class Mammalia; order Primates; family Lorisidae; genus Perodicticus; species Perodicticus potto. The sequence goes on along the minus strand of CAUYRH010095729.1, from coordinate 19,314 downwards.
AGAAAGAAATATTATGTATATAGCATATTTCTCTCCTTGCACAGGTTGGGGTCAGCATACATTTATGTCCATTCATTTATTCCTCATTTATTCCTTTCTTTCAGAAAGACTTTGTCCATAAGAATTCATCATTTGCCTGTATTTACTTCAGTTTTACTATTGCTTCAGGTACTAATTCAATGATAATCATTATGATGTTAAGAAGTACAACTGTGAGTAGGTAGTTAGGAACTGCTCTCCTGCGGGCGGTGGACAAGACCAGCCCTCCATCTCTGTGACACCCTTCCTTAACTTAGTCCCAAGTGATTACTCTCACCTGGGGAGGAAGGTCCACCCTACCGATCTACCAGTTAGAACTTAGTAAGTGAACTGCAAAAGGATATAGAGGCCTCTCTAGCCCAGCAACAGGTACAATAGAGCCTTGAAGGTGACCTAGAACAGCCTTAATACTGATCATAATGTGGTCCACACACCCCCAAATGGGCTCTTAGAGAGGCTTTGTGGGAGGTCCACGTGTGCAGTAAGACTCTGGTCCCAAGGTGACCTCAGAACCACAAGGCAGGCCTGGCCCAGGTGGTATAAAAGTAAATCACCTTTGTCTCTTTGCCTTTTCTTTGTCAAGACAATGGGGGCCCGTTTGCTGTCTATGGCGAACATATCCTGCTCTATAAGCCTGTCTTTTGCTCTTACTCTGTAAACCTACCTCTTTCTCAAAAAACTTTGTTTCATGCTTATCTCACTTTGGTGTGTCTGGTCATTTTTCGACCAAGAGTGCTCCAAGAACCAAGGGTCTGGGCAGTTGCCTGAATCCCAATACAACCACCATTAACTCAGAATTTATTTTGTTCCACACCCTATTTTTTTAATCTTCACAACTGCCTACCTTTGAAGGTGAGAGATTATTATCTCCATTGTACAGGTACGGTAACCAAAGTTCAGAAGGTCAAACTGTGGTCCAAGTTCACACAGTAATAGGCTTCAGAATCTGGATTTGAATCCAGAGAAGTGCGGCCTGGAATACCACTCTCTCCAGGACACCAACTCAGGCCTCAGGATGACCATTTACAGAGCACTCATAATGTCCAGAGAAGACCCAGCCCTTTAGATAAATTATTTTATTTATTCTTCAAAACCAACTTGCATGGTGGGTATTATTAGTCCCATTTTAGCATGGGAAAACTGAACATAAAAGTTAAATAACTTGATTAAGTTTGCAGAGCTAGTAAAGGCAGAATTGCAATGAAAATTCCTTCCCATCAGCTGTAAAACCCACTTCACAGGGCAACCGGTACAACATGCCTGGGCTTAAAGCAAAGCAGTGTCCTCCCTGCCCCCAGGAATGGTTTGATGAAACAGGATTTTCAATAGTTATAAGAAAATAATATACAACAAGAAAGAATGTTTTGAGTCACGTCACTAAGTTCCAATCTTTGATAAAGCTTCATGTGTAACACATAAAATGAGGAAATGCTTAAGATGCTGGAGGAGAGGACTGGCTTGTCTGCCTTTATTTTCCTCTTAAGAGTCACTGGAGCCAGGTGGTACCTGTGGCTCAAAAGAGTAGGGCACCAGCCCCATATGCCAGAGGTGGCGGGTTCAAACCCAGCCCTGGCCAAAAACTGCAAAAAAACAAAAAAGAGTCACTGGAGCCTAGCGCTTTTCATTTTTTAAACCAAAACTTTCATTGAATTGAGAGAGAATACCCAGAAAAAATAAGGTCTCAGAGAACAGAAGTCTTCTCAAGGAGATCCCAAAGATACACCTGTGAGGTCCTCCCCATAGTGACTCAGCTCTTGGAATTTGTGGAAACTTAACTTCCTGGAACCTAGAAACTAAGGCTTGCTTCCGCTTCTATAAAAGCCCGTGTTCTGCAAACGCCCACCTCTCCAGCTCGATTCAAACTGACCAATGAGAACGGTACCCTCGCCCAGAAGGAGAAGACTGAGCCAGTCCGGGAGGGTGGCCGTTGTGAACTCTTCTGTGCCGTTGCCCCATCACTGTGCCATTCCTCTTTTAAACACGGTGTTTGGGTGTTGTTTCTCTCCGTGGGGCCTCATCTTCCTTCAACATTTCAACTCCATTTTAAAGCCAGCACTCATTGCTGGCCCATTCCATCATCAATTATGCGACCTTTAGAGAAATCCTCTCAGATATATTAGTACAGAGTCTTCGAACACTCCCAGTTTATCAAACAGAATAATAACCAGAGTTAAATGGAAATCAATGTCCACACAGGAATGGGCACAACCAAATGTTTACAGAATGCTTAAATAAGCCAAGTTGTCGATGCAGTTTGTGTTACTTTTATTTCAATATGATTTCAAACTTAGAGGAAAATTGCAAAAGGAGCACTGAAGAAAACCCACATACCTTTACCCACATTAGCTACTTATTAACATTCTGCCCCACTTGCTTTATGTCAATGTGATTTTATAAATGTGATAATGTATAATGAAATAATTTCATAGCAATTTATAATAATATAAATAAAGTGATTTAAAGCCAAGCTAAAGGGAATGCCACTTTGCTGCTGGGATCAACAAGTTTAAATCTAATTCACAGGCTGAGTGGCGCCTATAGCTCAAAGGAGTAGGGCGCCGGCCCCATATACCAGAGGGGTAAACCTGGCCCCAGCCAAAAACTGAAAAAAAAAAAAATCTAATTCACAGGCTTTGAATTAGAAAGATCATTGGATTTATCTAAATCTGAAGCTGCACACCATCATGGGTGATGACCAATGCCAGGACACCCCTAATATTTTCAAAAGGGCCACAGTGACATCCATTTCAATGTGAGCTTATTTTTCAAAGAAAGGTCACTCTAACAGCCTTTTTAAAAGTTGGTATTGTTAAAACAATATTTTATAACAAAACCTACAAATGAAAAAGAATCACACCCCCAAAAGTAATCAAATGCAACACTGATCCCCTAAACTGTCAACATGGCTCCCACCAACAAATCTCTATTATTCAGTATTTCTCGAGTTCACAATGAAAGTCCTAAATTACCTTAAAAACCTTCCATTTGGTTCCACAGATCCTACCATGGTCACATTCCTGTGACTCCCTGAGGGGCCACCTGGTGACAGTGGTTCCTATGCCACTAAGGGTGGGAGGTAAAGGGCTAAAAGGCAGTTTGGCACCAATTCCAGGACACCAGGCTCAGGCTTGAGGACTTCAGCTGCATTAACAGCCCTTCCCTGACAGAGATCAGAGAACACTCTTCACCAGAGGGACGGTCTGAGCTGGGCTTCAGCAGATGTACCACTCAGCTTCCACCACTTGCCTCCGGCTGCCTTCCTCTGCAGCCAGTGCCTCGGACGGGCTTTATTCCCAGAGTGCACTGGAAATACAATCTGGATTCCCCTCAGTAAATGTCCGTCAGGGAAGTCACATGAAAAGATTGCTCCAATTCACTCTTGCTTGTGGGCTTCCAAGGGTAAAATGATATACTTCGAGTCTTCTCAGTCATGAGAAAGCCATTGTCACTAAATCTCCCTGGGACGCTTCCTACATCCAGCCAAACAAAGGGAGCGACAGCTGAGGTTTCCAGATCAAAAACAAATGTGTCACCTTGCTGAGAGATGACGGCCTAAAAAAAAAAAAAAACCAAGGTAAGTGAAGTGAAGGCTAAGGAGGAGCTACAGCATCTGTGTGCAATGCCCATCAACGTTTATGTGGGCTTAGTAAGGAGAGAACTGCCTACAACTTCGGTTCTGCAACTGCTAAGGTCATATATTACATGCACAGTTTCAGACGCTGAAACAAACATGCAAAATGATTACAGGCTGTGGAAAATTACCAAGTTGTAATCTCAAGCCTAGGAAATAGGAAGCCTCCAATTATTAAGGAGAACATTTCACAAGAAGCTCAAAATGTTCTATCTTTTTTTTCTCAGCATATCATCAAGAGGGAACATTTTTGCATAAGGACGGGGTAGTGGTTTAAATGACTTTCTGAGGCTCTGTGTGGACCTAGCTGCAAAGCACAACGTGAAACTTACATTCCAGTCTCCTGCAAAGATCCAGCACTGTAGAAAGCAGCCTGCCGGGCATTTACAAAAGCTCTGCTGTTAGAGCTTCTCTCTTCTTACATAGAACAAGCAAGTCACGTTATTAGCATTTCTAGCCTGTGTGAATTCCACACAGTATCAGCAAAAAGAGAAAGTAAGGTTTAGATCATGTAGTGTCCATTCCACTTAATTAGCTGAGGGGGAGCTGCTCCCTGGGGGAGTGAGGAGCTGGGTACCTCCCGCTTTTCCACCCTCTGCATGGGTCATATCCCATGGCTCTGACACACAGACACGCCACCTGTAGGGGCTCACATTATACATACAGGATATGAGGTAAAACAGGGCAAATGATGTAAAACAGGGCAACTTTTACTATAGATTATTAAGCCTTACACACTTGTGTAATTATCATTCAGGATTCTGAGTTACAAAGAAGTAAACCTAGATTGATAGAAGGAGAAAAGCAACATAAGAATGTATTAGGCAGTTTTTTTGTTTGTTTTTGTTTTTAGACTGAGTCTTTCTTTGTCATGCCCTGGTGTCATAGCTCACAGTAACCTCAAACTCCTGGGCTCAAGTGATCCTCTTGCCTCAGCCTTCCAAGTACCTGGGACTATAGGCGTCCACCACAACGCCTGGCTGTTTTTAGAGACAGGGTCTCACTCTTGCTCAGGTTGGTCTGGAACTCCTGAGCTCAGGCAGACCGCCTGCCTCGGCTTCCTAAAGTGCTATGATTACAGGCGTGAGCCACTACACCCATACTGTTAAGTATCTCTTGAGGGTTGAGACTCAGGCTTGCAGGCAGATGTTAAATCACACCACCCAGTGAAGACCCTACAGCAGCCCAGCCTGAGCATCACACGGCTCACCCCAGCCAGCAGAGCAGCTTCAGCTACTTGCTTCTCCAAGGCCAGAAGGGACAGTGGCACCTGCTCACTCTTGTTGCCTTCCTTGGACTGGAAATTTCATCTCTACTACATCTGACTGCAGAGCCTAGGGTTTAAGTTTGCATACCCCAGCTTCAGGGAGAACAAGTTTCTGGTATCTTTTTTGGGAAAGTATAGCCAAGTATCTAGCACATACTAAGCCCAAAATAAACATCAACTGACATTATTATTACTGTTATTATTATTACAATTATATCTCATTAAGGAGGACAAGTATTAATGAAACCCATGTGAGGGAAAACAAAGAAAGAAGTCATAGTTCCCTCTGACCTCCAATTATCTCAAGGTAACGAAGGCCTAATTAAGGGAAAAATTTGTTTTCAGCCAGGTGTGGTGGCTCACACCTCACACTTTGGGAGGCCAAGGCAAAAGGACTGCACAAGGCCAGGAGTTCAAGACCAGCCTGAGCAAGAGTAAAATCCTGTCACCACAAAAAACAAAAAAACTAGCCAGAGCTGTAGTCCCAGCTGCTTGGGGTTCTGAGGCAGAAGGATTGCTCGAGCCCAAGAGTTTGATGTTGCCATAAGCTACAGTGACACCTCTTCACTCTATCCTGGGAGACAGAGCAAGACCCTTTCTCAAAAAACAATAAAAAATTGTTTTTAAAATCATAAGTTTAGAGACCATAAATATATCTAATACATTTTTCTGGAAAAAAAAAATACATGTACGTTTATGTCATTTCCTTCAAATCTCTTCTATATCAGTTGCTATAGATTTTATTAATTGACTATTTCACTGTTAATTTTGAAAAAAGGTGTGGTTTCAATTGCTGGGCTTCTTTCGATAAAATGCAAGGATTATGTTGTTTAGATAATTATGTCTAAAGTAAATGTAGAAAATCTTCATCAGTACAGTAAAAGTTTAAAACAAATTTTAAATTTGCTAAAAACAGGGAATGAAGCTTTCTAGAAAAATATTTCCCATCCTTATGTGTAGAGGGGTAGAAGGAAAAGGAAGGAAAGGTTTTCAATCAAGGAGACACATTCTAAATTCTCCAGCTGCACGATTTTTACAACATGTCCTAATCATCCCACTTTTTCCTCTTGGTAATCACAAAGAGATTGGTGATTGAGCTACTTTAAATTGAAGAAAGTAGGATGAATTTTTTTTTTTTTTTTTTTGAGACAGAGTCTCATTGTGTCGCCCTCGGTCAAGTGCGATGGCGTCACAGCTCACAGCAATCTCAAACTCTTGGGCTAAAGTGATCCTCTAGCCTCAACCTATGGGGTAGCTGGGATTACAGGCACCTGCTACAATACCGCGCTATTTTTTAAGATGAGGTCTCATTCGTGCTCAGGCTGGTCTCCAGCTTGTGAGCTCAAGCCATCTACCTGCCTCAGCCTCCCAGAGTGCTAGGATTACAGGCATGAGCCACCGTGCCCAGCCAAGTAGGATGAATATTAATAAAGTCCACTTAAATCAAAATTAGAGTGCTTCAACTGGGCTCCAATGCTTCCTTGCTACAGAACAACGAGCTCATTACTTAATCTCCTAAACTGGCTTTCTCACTTTTAAGACACGGATCATGATGCTTCAGGGTTGTTGTGAAAATGGAGACTCCACAGTGAAGCTCCTGAACAGACCCTGGAACGCAGGGGAGGTGTGGTCAGTGGTGACGCCCGCTGCCTCCTCTCCTGCCACTGCACCAGCCCTCTAGGGAAGGCTGATGGGACAGACAAGTGGCAGTGACTGACAACTCTGACAAATCCTAGGTCAGAAACAAAAATCATCTGGTCTTTGCTTCTAGTGGAAAGGGGGCCAATTTTCCCCAGATCTCAGGTAAACTCAGTATCAAGGGGAAATGTACAAACAGGAGGGTGCAAGGAGCCGGCCCCAGGAGCAGGAGAAGCCACGGTGACCCCCCACAACCTGTGCTTACAGTGATATGTGCTCGGCAGAGCCCCACAGCCTCCTTCAGTGAGGACAGGAAGTGATGGTTGATTGGGCTCAAGAGTTCAAGGTCATTTGAAAGGTAAAAGGAAACCACACAGCTTTCCCGAGTACAATTCCCACATCTCCTCAGCAATGAGGACACTGGCTCCTTATAGAGGAGGATGGCCTCTCCTGCTCCGATCACAAAATCTTTAGTCACCAGAGAGCACAAGGGCTCCAGGGAGCTCCACGTATGGACTCTCACCTGGGGAGAAATAAAACAGAATAAAAACAGACATTCTTGGTTACTATTTTTTTTTTTTAGAGAATAATAGTAGGAATAACAGCAGACAGTCAGAAGGCAGAACTGGTTGAGAGACTATGAAGCCTAAGTTTTAATCACAGCCCCACAACGTGCTACAGTTGTCCCAACAGTCCCCATACATAGGGAAAATGTGAAACTGTAGCTAAATTAACAAAATATTCTCTACATTATAGGCCACACCTTTATAAAATTTTGTAATCAATATTTTCCAAATAAAGGTACATTTAGATACAAATTTCCCATCTTCCCTAGGAATGGCACCTTTAGGGGAGACTGTTGGGACACCCTGTTGTTATGCGACAGTCACTCAACTTCTCAGTCTTCATTGCTTCATATGTAGAATGAGAATAACAACAGCATTCATTTCATAGGCTGTGGTGAGAATTTAAAAAAATAATCCATGGAAGGTCCCATCAAGGTGACCCATACTCAGTGTTATTAGCATCCTCCAAACTGTGGCCACCAGACACTGGGAGTGTCTACCCTTTCTTTTTACTTAAAATTGTTTCAAATACAAGTTTATTTTTTCCACACATTCTGAATGGTTTCACCATCTTTCACCTTAACATACCATTTTGAACCATTTCTTTTTGCAAACTTTGGACCATTTCCAGCTCCTCGTAATTATAAATAACCTTATATTTAAGTGGCACTTTACACTTTAATTTGCTTTCACCTATTCTGTTCACTATGCAGAAATCTTTTAGGAAGGTAGATTGGTATCATTTTGCAGAGGCAGAAACTCAATCGCCAAGATGTCAAGGGTTTTGTTTAAGTCCACACAATGAATAGCAGAGTTCTCACCTGAATCTATGTATTCTGGCTGCAAATTAACTTCTCTTTTATTTTTCCCAAATGGAACACACCCAAACAACTAAAGAAATAATCTAAAAGTCTTTCTATTGTAGAGAGAAAAAAAATCCCAAGTGACTCACAGTGAGCGTCACCCCACGGTCTGAGTGAAGGTCCGACACACCGTAGACGTGGAGCACACTCTGATCCTCAAAGCCGACTGGCAACAGCGGGGCAAAGAAATGCCGAGCAAAGTAATGAAGCATCTTCCACTTTCCTCCGTATTCTGAAAATAATCAAGAGCATTAGCCGACCGACAGGGCCAAGCAGTCAGAGTCCACATGGCCCAGCGGTTGTGTCTGTGTGCGGCTCGCCATGATTCTAGGGAGTGAGCGCATGAGGGAGATTCAACAGTGGTGCGAACACAGATGTGTCAGGGTCTCTGAGCATCTGGATATTAGGTCACCCTGCTCTCATAAGGGTGTGGCAAATATTTACAGCCCACTTTGAGGGGGGAAACGGAGGCAGTTAATTCAAACATACTGAAGACAGTCTTTTGAACCCAGATCTGACTCCCAACTAACCTTTTCTCATATGCAATTTTGCTTTCCGGAGCTCAATACACCAATGTCCCTTTTTACATGAAGAAGGAACTCAGTAGCAGTAGCTCCGGCAGTGAACACCTGTTACAGATACCCATTCAGAAGAGTTACTTGGAACTCACACTTTCCTTTTCCCATACGCAGAAAACCCTCCCAGCAAACCAAAACAACCACTGTGCAAATATGGTTGGCAGGGTCAGACTGGGGGAAAACACGGAAACTAATGACAATTAATGACAGTCCCACAAAGGTAATGAGAAGTTGTCAAGAACCTGTAGAATTCTGTGTCTTGTTGACCCATCTAGTATGTTAAACCCATTAACTTAAAAATCTTTCCAATCTTCCTTTCTCCACATTCTTCTAATTCAAAATGAAATAGTACTTCCCCACAAAGTACTGCGTCACCAAACAACTTCCCAGCCAGAGAGAGACAGAAAGAGAAAGAGAGAGAGATGTCAGAACACATACTGCACGGTGTTGAGATAAAGGAATGTAGTTTTGAAGCTCAGATAAAACTAATTTCTTTAGGATTTTGCAAAATTTCAACTCAGCACCTAAATCCCAACTCTTAGTATTTCTTCATAACAACAACAACAACAGGGGGGAGTGGTGTGGTGTGGTGTTGAGAGGCCTTTCCTTATAAAGTAAACTAGAACTTATATTTGGAAAGTTTTCTCATTAATAGAAGATGGCTCAGATCTGAGGTGACTTATACATGCTCTTGTGTGATATCCATTATAGGGGAAGCGTGTGGTTCCAGAGGTCAAAGCCACAAATGGAATACACTCAGGAGAATAGGAGTTGAAACAAAAGATCTTACTAATCCATACCTGCTTTGGTTTGAAAGCCTCCTCCAAAACTCATGTTGAAATTTAATAGCCATGGTGATGGCAGCTTTAAGAGGCAGGGGACCGTTAAGATGCAATTAGGCCATTAGGGCTCCACCCCCCTGTGAAAGGATTATGTCCTTATTGCAAGAGTAGATTCATTATAATGAAAGTGGGTTTCTTAAACACAAGTTCCACCCTCTCTCACTTTCTGACTTCAAGCTCTTTTGCCCTCTGCCCTCTGCACGGGATAAGGCAGTTGGACGACCCTTGCCACATGCTGGTACCATGTTCTTGGACTTCCCAGATTTTAGAACCATTAGTCAAATAAATTTCTGTTCATTGTGGATTATCCAGTCTGCAGTATTCTGTTACAGCAATGTAAAACAGACAAGGACACCAACCTAAGTTAGTCATCAGTAACAAAGTTTGGATACCTACATAATATTCTTCATAAGAAGCTAAAATATGTGATTTCTGGCTTTTTCATTAGCTCCATAACTGTCCAAGTTTATGAATCAAGCAAAATAATTGCCCAGATGGATTTCTGTATTTGCAAAATTATAACCGTAAGTTTAGACTAAGTTTTAAAAATAAAATACTATCGTGCGCCACTTAACAACAGGGATACATTCCGAAAAATGTATTGTTAGGCAAAACTTGTTGTTGTGCAAACATAATAGAGTGTACTTACCACCTAGATGGTACAGACTGACTATACACCTAGGCTCTGGCCTATGGCTCCGAGGCTACAAACCCGTACAGCAGGTTACTGTACCGTAGGCAACTGTAACACAGTCTTAGGTCTTTGTGTGCTTAAACATATTTAAATATAGAAAAAGTACAGTAAAAATAATGGTATTATAATTTTAGGAGGTCACTGTCATATCGTAGTCCAGTATTGACTGAAATGTTGCTTTGCGGCACATCACTGCATACATGTCTAAGAACTTACGGATCCAAGTAGCTATCGATCGTTTTAGTAGCACCATATCGGGTGATAAGAGGTAACACATAGCTCCCTCATTTGCATACACTGTGAGCAGTGGATTTATTCAGCCAAGTAAATAGAGTTAAATATGGACTCTGAGGTGCCGAGAGCAGCAGAGGCGGCATAACTTGTCACAGTGTCTTCTTGGGTCTGTTCTCTAATCCGTACACGGAGCTGGTAACCCTCCCCATGCAGGCACGGTCCTGCCAGAGTTTAGAAAACAGCCCAACTCTTGATCGGCCATCACACTCTTACACATGGGTTTACCTACTGTGACATCGTGATACACGTGTTGCCCAGTGTTCCCGGCTCACGTCTCTCATGCCCTTGTTGCAATCTTCTGTTCTAATGTTAAGGCACTATAGGGCTCAGAAGTAGGCCTCAGAAAACAGAATCTGTCTCTCTGAGCTTCTCCTGCCCTCCTTTCACCTGCCTAGGACAGGATTCTAATCTTTCCCTGCCTTCCTGATTGCACCTCCAAAGAGGTCCTGCCCTGTACACTGAAGAAAGAGGAGCTGCACAGAGAGGCAAGAAGAATCTCTGGCATCCCAGAAGGCTTTTCCCCATAGTCTACATGATTCTCAGTCAAGGCTCTTTGATCTGGTTGGTGCTGATAAAGACTTCGGTCAGAGAAACTGAGCAAAAATCCAATACCCTGTAAGAGTCATCCACTTGACACCAGGGAAGACTGAAATGAAGGTCTGCAGACTTGCGTTCAGCCAGTGTAGGAGCTTCACCCAGCAGAATGGCCTTTGCCTAATTTTTGACTCAAAATTATTACTGATATTATTTACGGAACCTTGCTTCAAATAACCTCTACTGAAAGTCAAAAACTCACCATTAGTCCTTAAATTTTTTAAATGTAACAAATAGATGGGTTAATTCAAATGCAAGTTCCCTCATACACTGTTGGTGGGACTGCAAACTAATACAGACTTTTTGGAAAGAAGTATGGAGAATCCTCAAAGAGCTAAAAGCAGACCTTCCAATTGATCCTGCAATCCTATCACTAGGCATCGACCCAAAGGGAAAAAAATCATTTTACCATAAGGACATTTGCACTCAAATGTTTACAGTGCCCAATTCACAATTTCAAAGATATGGAAACAACCTAAATGCCCATCATGCCATTAATGGATTAACAAACTGTGGTCTATGTATACCATACAGTACTATTCAGTCTTCAAAAAGATGGAGACTTTACCTCTTTTGTATTTACCTGGTTGGCGTTGAAGAACATTCTCCTTAGTGAAGTATCACAGGAGTGGAAAAACAAGCATCTCATGTACTCAGCACTAATTTGAAACTAGCAGATGAACAACTACAGGCCCACACATGAGGGAAAACACAATCAAATCCAAGTAGGGGGCTGGGAAAGGGATGGATACCATGTAGGGGTATATGGCACGCCTCCTGGGTGAAGGACTCAGTGACAACTTGGACTTTTCCTCACAAACACAAACAATGTGACCTAATTATATCACCCTTATATCAATCCGAAATTTTTTAAAAATGCAAGTTCCATGCCAGTCATTACGCCTGTTGCTGGTTGAACTGACTCAGCTGGTAACCTTTCCTATGTGGATTTCTGACTCTAATACTTCCCCCTCCCAAGGCTAAGTAGGGCACAGTAAAGACGGCGTCATGGACTTTAAGGGCAGTCAGAGACACGGAACCAGGCCAACCTTCTGCAGGCGTGAATCCTCCCACACAAAGGAAGGGATGCTTGAAGACCCTAATCCTTTGGCTGGGAAAGTCTTCTTAAATAAATTCAAAATTGTACACAGTAATCACAGGACACACGACGGTGACCCTTGTATATGGATCTCTCCCCCTCTTGGCCTGCTGTTATGACTTCACACAGCACCAAGGTCGTAATTAGGTTGTCTCTCGGGCTCACGGAAAGATTATGGAGGGGAGGGGGCGGCTGTGGTTTTAGGTGGGCTGCGGGGGATGGGCCTCTTTTGGTTGTGGTTCCTCTTTGGCTGATGTGACCCCTCGGGCTCTGCGCTTCCTCAGCCTGCTCCCCACAGGTATTGCCTTCTCTCACTCTGCAAATGCTGAGACACTTACCCAGAGAGGACCAGGAAGGGGCCTGCCAGATGTCATTCAGCTGCCAGTAGAGCGCGCCCATGGTGTGCCCTTCCTGGGTCACTATCTCACTGCGGCTGCGGCGGTAGAATTCCGTTTCTGTTTTGACACACTGAGCCTGCATCACCTGAAGTTGGGGAAAACATTCACACACAGGAGTTATCGTTTGACGGAAGCTGTCCAGATCTGAGAAAATTATAGGCTTGAGGGTTTTTTTTAAAGAAATCCGATAAATGAGAGAATGTGATTAGCACTAGAAATACCATTATGTACTAGATTTGTAACTAGCCCCTTAGGATGACAGCAACGTGTCTATAACAGCGGGTTTGTCTGGAAGGCTTGGTGTTTAACTTATTGTAACAATGAGTGACAAAGGAAATTGGATAGTGTACAAGGTAGTGTAGGCGATGAAGAAAAACAAAGACTAGTATTCCAATGTTTGACTATATATAAAAAACTATACAATTTTTTCTTTTTTTAAGACAGAGTCTCACTATGTCACCCTCAGTAGAGTTCCATGGCATCACAGCTCACAACAACCTCAATGTGATTCTCTGGCCTCAGTCTCCCAAGTACCTGGGACTACAGGCACCCACCACAATGCCTGGCTATTTTGTTGTTGTCATTGTTGTTTAGCAGGCTCCAGCTGGGTTCAAACCCACCAGCCCTGGTGCGTGTGGCTGGCGCCCTAACCACTGAGCAACCGGCACCAAGCCTATCCAGTTTTTTTCAATGATGGATTTTGCTAATACATTTAAAGTTATTTTTTTTAAAAACTTCTTTTAGAAAAAGATTCGGCAGAGAAAATAACATTACTATTATGTCAGATATCCCATCTCTACCCCTCTTTTTCTAGTCAAACAATTGTTTTTATATCACGCTCTCTGATAACGTAAGACTTCTCCTTATAGCAGAACAGATGGTAAACTGCAGAAATGAGATGAGAAAATTTAGTTCTCGTTTAAGAAGCATTAAAGAACTTCACAGAGGACCCTTAATTACTGCCATCACCACTGAAAAATCAGTCTCTTTAATTGCTGCTGTTCTGACACTGAGTGTCTCACATGCTCTTAGCATGGAGTTGTACGCAAGAGGCGCTCGTGAGGGGTCACTGAGGAGGACCTGGAGAGGTGGCCAGAGGTGCAAAGATCTCAGAGGACAGGACGGCCTCCAAGGAGGGCCTGGGTAGCCAAGAGGAAGAAAAGAAGGGTGTCTATGTGGCCACTGGAAGATGTAGGCCCACACGCTTTCCTTTAAAAGTGAAATGCTCAGATAAAAGTAGGACCTTTAGATAAAGTGACTGGCTAGTAAGAAGTCACAGATGAGGTTACAACTTACCTGAGTCAGAGTCATAAAATTCCAGAAGGGAAGCAAGAAGAAATGGTGGTCATTCCATAAAGACTTAAGAAGTACCTGCAGTAGAGGTTACGCTGGCCATGGTGCATGCCCCTCTCAGCAAAGTCAAGATCACCCACCCTCATGGAGTGTATCAGCTTCTGGAGCAGACAAGCCTCAATCAAAGAATCACACAAATAGAAGTAAACTTGAAACAGTAGAAAGTGCTAAGGAGAAGTGTGTGATATCACGAGCTCATAGGGTGGGCCTAGTTGAGGAGTGAAGATCAGCTTAGACAGAAGAAGAGGACAGAGGAAAACAGGGCAGAACCTTCCAGCTAGAGAGGGCAAGGAGGCCTCGCACGGGGTGCTGGTGAAAGAACCAAGTTGATTCCATTTTGTTAAAACTAATTCAACCTTGCCCCACAGCCTTCGATTCGCATCTACACATCAAAGGTTAATTTACGGCTGCATACCAAAGACCTAATTTACACCCGAATAGCAAGGTGATAGGCAGCCTGCTTCCTCCCCTACCTGTGGCTCCAGTATGTCCACCCCAAGCGATAAGGGTGTTTTAACACAGGCCATCTTAATAGTAGCTATTTCCCCAGGCCATCTTAATAGTAAATATTTCTCCAGGCCATCTAAATAGTAGCTGTTTCCCCAGGCCATCGCGATAGTAAATATTTCCCCAGGCCCTTATGCCCCCTATCAGCTCTCCCCAGCAGTTCGCACCCAACTTCCCCTCCCTTTGTTCCTTTCTGTACCCTTAAAACTGCTCTTCCCTCGGCAGGCGAGGCTTTTTTTGCTATCCTGCCTTGTCAGGAGCGGAGAGCCTTGGTTAACCGATACATTTTTTTCTTTTCCTCTTGCTTTTGCATCGGAATCGGTTAATGGGTGATTTGAGGAAGGGACTCTATGATTTAGGCACAACACTGGGAGCAGTGATGAGAAGCTGGTGAGAAACTCAGAAAGGGACCTTGGCAGGCCACGTGAGGAGTGTAAAAGGTGTTAGGGTGCATCCTAAAGGCACCTGGGAATCACAAAAGGCTTTTCAAGGCCCAGCGAGGTGACTCACACCTGTAATCCTAGCACTCTGAGAGGCCAAGGCCGGTGTATTGCTTGAGCTCAGGAGTTCGAGACCAGCCTCTTGAAGAGCAAGAACGAGACCCTGTCTCTAAAAATAGGAAAACTAACCAGAAGTTATGGCAGGTGCCTGTGGTCCTAGCTACTCAGGAGGCTGAGGCAAGAGGATCACCTGAACCAAGGAGTTTGAGGTTGCTGTGAGCTATGATGCCTCTGGCACTCTACCCAGGGTGACAGTCGAAACAAAATAAAAACAAAAAGCTTTTCAGCTAAAGGGTGATGTGACCAAATTTGCATTTCCAAAAGGTGACTTGAACTACGAATGAGGAATGGATGGGGGCTAGAGGGGATCTATGAGACCATTTGAAAGCTATTAAAATTTCCCAGGCAAGACTTGGTGGTAGCTATGAGCAAATAAATGCCCTGCTCATTCAGGCCACAGCAAGGACCGACAGCTGGACAGCTGGAAAGTGCACTGGAAAGAAAGTAAGATTCTCACACAGCCGGAGGCAGTGGTGCCAGCTCAAAATGACTGCAGGATACAGCTGGAATACGTCACTCTAAAAACTCAGTGAGAGGGCATGAAAAGCAGATCTAAGAACTTTTCTCCGTGGCAGTGGAGCTAATTAGACTCCGTCTCTAGCCAAGGTCCTTGTAAAAGGACCAGCCTTGTCTGAATTAAGCTAGAGAAGACAGACATTGATCTACTTCTAGATCTAGACAGCAAGGCACAGAGAATTGAATCCCTTGAGTAAGAATTCACATTTTATTGAGCTATATGAAATACGTGTTGTAGGGCAACTTCTAGAAAGTTCAGTGAACATGAGGCAGCTGAGAAGTGAAACCTCAGTATAGACAGATGTGGGGGCTGCACTTTCAGCCCGAGCCCATTAGAGACTGTCACCTCACATCAGCATAGGAAGTGACCTATTTATTTATCTTAAAGTTCTGATAATATCTGAACTCATTTAAATCACCCTGAGCCTCCAAACAATGCCCTCATCAACTGAGCTAAAGGTGGTCTGTGGGCACAACAATCAGGCCAAAGTAGCCCAGCGTGCACACTTGCGCACATGCAAACACTCACACACACACAATGCCCTGAGTAACTAGTCACCTCTGTTCTCATTCCGATTTCTTCCTGAAAAATAAGCCATCGCTTTATGGACTACGTATGACAACACTGCTGGAGAAGAGCAGAGAAAGCCCTTGTTGAGCCAGTGTGTCAAGACAGGGGGTGAGATGCTGGCCCAGCCCTGACAGGGCCAGGACAGACATCAAATGGCAACCAGCATGGACAGCCCACACTGGATGCCAGCCCACAATTCTGGAACCCCCAGGGCCCAAAGTATCCCCAAAGCTGGGCCATCCCTGATACCGAAGAGGCCTAAGAACCTACAACATTCTCATATGACCCCTTAAGAACCTGGTCCAGCCTCGACTCGTGAGTGGTGTGGAAGGAGGTTAAGCGTTCAAGCAGTTTGGGACTGGGGTCACTTTCCCTGCATCCAGATTTACAAAGAAGAGTGAATAGGAGGAAAGTAAAAACTGGAATTCTAATGTAGGAACAAAATATCAGTGGATACCAGAGTAGGTCAGGAAGTCATCTCTTTCAGGCAAAAAATGAAAACTTCCAGGACAGAGCCATAGTCTGGGGTTAGCTGAGTCTAATCCAAAAGATGTATTTTACTGAGGCCTTGGAGAGGCAACCTGCATTTCTTTCTCTTCACGGTAAATTAAATTTACTATTTTTCAGGGGGAAAAATATCTGATGAGCACCAAATTGTTTAATCACTCTAAATTCCTTTCCAATCTTTGTAACATTTATTCTAGCTCATTGCTTCTCAGCCTTTTGGCTGGTATCAAGTGCATATATTGTAGCTCATATGTATTTACGATTTTGTATTCTGCTCTTACTTAATTTTCACAGATGTACATCACATTCTCTAGCACCTTCTATATACCTTTGTGCTTGAAATGGTTACATAGTTAGATTATAGTTTGATAATCATTCTTCAAATATTAAGTATTAGGAAAACTGGTTTCCAGTTTTTTCTCTAAATACAATACCTGAGACTATTTTCTGTTCATATTAGTTTTTTCCCTTCTGTGTTTTGTTTGTTTGTTTGGTAATAGTATTATATATGACTAAGCTTAAAATCCTGTTGCATGTTGCCATTATTATGTTATAGCCAAGCAAGCATCTGCCAGAACTGCTAGCCCCTGGGTTGACTTGGCCCCACACTGCTTTCAATTGGCCCACCCAGTGGATGCTTTTTGTTTCTTGTTGATGTTGTTGTTGTTGTCTATTGTCTGAAGTCAGGGCCATCCATGTATATGCTCCATTTTACCAGCATCCCAATTAATCATTCTCTCTCTCTCTCTCTCTCTCTCTCTCTCTTTGATTTAAATTACTTGCCTGGCCCCTATAAACATTTGAGTTTTCAGTCTCTAAATCAGATCAATTTTCACAACCACCTGGAAGATATAAATATTTATTTCTATATATCCATTCCAGCATAATATTCTCATTGGAATTTATCTTTTCTGGTTTCATAGGTAAAAATTATTAATCCCTTAAAATTGTCAAACTTTTAAAATGTTTAAGAAGAAAACAAGACTCTCCTGACCCTCACTAGCCATGAAGGAAAAAGAGCGCTAGGTTAGCTCCATCTAGTAGCCTATCTTACCTGAAATTAGCATGAAGGAGACTCAAGACTCTTGAGCACTCCTGGCTCTAGCTCAGCGCGGTCGATCCCACATACAGATGGTACCATCTGTACCATACAGATGTGCCAATCACACGCATCTGATCAACCCAAACCAGTGAGTACTAGTCAAGGCGAATAAATGATACCTTTGTTCATGAAAGTGCAGAAGGCTATTGCCCACTATAGTTTTTTTTTTAATTTTTATTATTTTTTGTCCACTGTACTTTTTAAAGGGATGTTGTACAATCCTAGTTCCCTGGAAAACCTCTAGAAGTTCCCCCCTTTCCTTTAAAAACTGTACCTATATTTACATATGCACTCATCCTTTCCTAAAGAGGGCAATCTTTACATACAGGAGGGATAAATGCTTAGTCATTTCCTAGGTTACTCAGTATCACTGTTAGCAGACGCATCTTATTTTAGTTTGAAAAATACACCTATTCTCGGCAGCTTGCTTGATTACACTTATGAAATCAGTCTCCTTAGAGGAACAGAGGGTTTGATGAAAAGAAATTGGACCAGGACACCAAGACCTACAGACCAATTCCAGCTTTGCCACTGGCAGTTGCTAGCTGTCCCCCCAAACCCACAGCCCCTTCCTCCAGAGGGATGGCGTGCTCACTGAGTTCAGGGCTTGGCTTCACTTTCCTGTTCTCTGCCCTGCAACTACCTTGTCTGTTGTGGAGTTCTCACCGGGCTACCTTTCCCAGAAACACACTGCACCCTTGGAACTAGGGTAACCATGAGACTAAGTTCCCTAATATCGATATACTTTATTTACTTAAATTATCCTGACAATAAGAATCTTCAAATTAAGTCATATTTTAAACTGAGATAAAATTCATATACCATTCAATTCATCCTTTTAGAGGCTATAATTCATTGATTTTAGTATAATCACAAGGTCCTGCAATCCTCTTCATTATCTAATTCCAGAATATTTCCATTACCCCAGAAAGAAACACCATACTAATTAGCAGTCACTCCCCGTTCTCCCCTCTCCCCACTTTCTGGAAATCACTAAACTATTTCCTGTCCCTGTGGATTTGCCTAGTCACGACATTGCATATATGTGGTATATGGGACTGGCTTCCTTCACATCTTTCAAGGTTCCTCCAAGCATGTAGCAGTACCTCATTCCTTTTTATGTCTGAAAAATATTTAATTGTATGGGCATGGTACATTTTGTTTATTCATTTGTCAATTGATAAAACATTTGGGGTTGTTTCCACTTTGGGGGCTACTATGAAAATGTGATGAACATCTGTGCACCAGCTTTTGTGTGAACACATTTTCAATTTTCTTGAGTATACATACATAAAAGTAGAATTGCTGGGTCATGGGACAACTCTAACTTTTTAAGGAAACAGCAAACTGTTTTCCACAGCCACTGAACCACTTTGTATTCCCATCAGCAACATATCAGGGTTCAAATTTCTCCTCCTCCTTGCCAATACTCACTATTTTTCTTTTTAAAAAAGTGGTGGGAGCGGGACGTTCGGCTTCCAGCTCGGGAGTTTGGTACTATCAGCAACCAAAGAGCGAATTAAATATGGGTGATATCGAGAAAGGCAAGAAGATTTTTGTTCAGAAGTGTGCCCAGTGCCATACTGTAGAAAAAGGAGGCAAGCACAAGACTGGGCCAAATCTCCATGGTCTCTTCGGGAGGAAGACAGGTCAGGCTGCTGGCTTCTCTTACACAGACGCCAATAAGAACAAAGG
>CAUYRH010095728.1:0-44244 GCA_963574655.1 Perodicticus potto | reverse complement strand
TTTTTTTTGAGGTGAAATTTAAGTTTTTGTGTGAGTAGTACTATTATACCTATCTTGAGTGTCTTGCTTGTACTGTATCACATCATACCTTTGTTTAATTCTTAATAAACTGTTTACTTGATAAAAAAAAAAACAGAATTGACAATAAATCCTTCATGTCTTAGGTGTCCAAAAAATATATATTACTTTATGAATTCAAAAAAAAAAAAAAATATATATATATATATATATATACATATTTGTATATATATACTTGGTGCCAGGTCAGCCTTTTTTTTTTTTTTTTTTCATTAAGACCTTCAGCTAACTGCATGAAGCTCACCCACATTGAGAAAGGCAATATCCTTTACTCAGTCTACATATATTTAAGGGTGATTCTCACCCAAACCACCTAGGGTAATGTTTGACAGATATGTGGGCACCCTGTGACTCAGTCAAGTTAGTACAGCACATTAACTATCATGGTACATAAAGAAATAATTGTGTTAAGCTCAATTTCTACATTCCTCTTTCCCTCCATAAGAGTCTACCCCATTTTCTTAGATGTTTAGTAGTTCTTCATCCGTGAACCCTATTGAGGATTGATTTTAAAATATTTGGGGTATTCTCATTCTATAATAAAATAATTAGAACTTACAGAGATTGGAAGTTATATATAAAAATAACAATAAACAAAATATTCAATTAAGTTATATATATTCATTAATTGGGAAAGATATTAATAGTTCAGCTTGAAGATAATTGTATGCCCAAATTAATGTTTATAGATATAGACCATTTTATGAAATATGAGAAATTTTGACCAAATTTACTTACAGACTTTGAAAAGTTTTCCATTTTCAGTTAGAAACTAAATATTCAAACAGTTAATAAGGAAATCAGTAAATCCAACAAGAACCAAATAAAGATATTTCTAATGTATGTTTTAGTGAAACTTCCCTGCTGTTAATAGTAGTGAATATTTACATATATACATATTAAATACTCTTTTGGGTGAAGTTGAAAGTGCAACTTTGGTAAATAAATGTTAAAATATAATTATATTCTTAGCTTTAGATTATTTTATCCATGAAGATTCATATAAAAAAATTTCAAATGGGTTTCCTGCTCATGTTTGCTCCTTAAAAATATTAATTGTCAGTGCTTCAATGATTATTTTCAAAATAGGTTGCTCAAACATACTAATTTGAAGGATGCTTAAGATCAGAGAGAGATCAAAATAAAACAGAGGTGGTATAAAATTGCTATGATTCAATTACATGGAGGTTATGAGCAAGTTCTCCTTTATGTTTTCTGCACATATTATCTTACTTAATATCACCCTGTGGTGCTTATGCTATTAGTATTTTCATTTTCAGTGAGAAAATCAAATCTTAAATGTTTAGTAACTTGTCAAAGGTACAAAGTTATGAGGTGGCGGAGTCAGAATTTGTATCTCTCTCTAGACAAGTGATTTGCTCTAAGATAGATAAAAACTTTCTTTAGTAAAGCTGACATAAACTCCTCAACAGTGGCAACTGGGCATCCTTAACCGATAAGTTCAACCGTGAAATCAATAGTAAATAATCCCAAATAAATTTTGGTAAATAAAACAGTGATAAAGTTGGGTATTGCAAATTAAATATTTAAAAGTGAGATGTGATTATAAGTTAATAAAATAACTTCCTCTTACATAGATTATGAAGGCATTGTCAAAGTACTATGTTCCAAAAGCATTTTGAACAATACCCGTGTTATAGATGTAGGTATTCTGCCGTGGTGGCTTAGGGTGATCAGACGTACTATTGCTAATACCCGTTATGAATGTTATTGTTTATGCATATCTTTGTGAGTATAAGAAGAAATTCTGCTGAGAGCTTCTAGTAGTTTATATAGTAGCCTCATTTAATCTTCCTACAATCTTTTCATGTGGGTGGTTGTGTGGCTATTAAGTACCTACCGTGGGTCCATCCAGGCACCACGCAGCCTCAGTACTTGCAACTCTGAAGAGCAATGGATATTCTAAAAGTGCCAATTAGGGTTCTGCATGTTGAGAAATCCTAAAGTTAACTTTCTGAAGTTAATATCCTATATGAAAGCTCTGTGAAGTAGAATGAAAAAAAAATTATTATTATTAGAACTCCATGGGTTACTTAGGATGAGATCTTAATGAACGACTTCTTGCTGGTGTTGAAAAGTGACCCAAATAATAGCATTTCATTACATCCATTTTCTCAATTTTTATTACATTTTCTAGGAGGAATTAGATATCATTTCCAGAGGTCAGCTATATTTTTGGTTTGACAAAAAGCAAAATTGTTGAGAAATATTGTGAAATCTTAGATAATATGTTTGACAACATATTGTCAGGAGATCAGGTGAGCTGGGAGGTATCGGGGTAGCCAGTTATGGCTACAAGACCAAAAGGAAAGATTGAGCCCTTAATCCTTTACTGTGATGGTATAAGCAAGACTATAAGGAAGAAAACATCAAGTTCTGCTGCTCTTTGGCCCTTACAGGACGGTGCACAGTTGGGGTCAGGAGGATCACACAGAAGTCAGGCTCATCTCACTGTTGAGGAAGCTCTCAACAAAAGGCTCAGTTTGTACATTCTGGGATCCAGAGGAGGATGAAGGGAAAGGACCAGGGTAGAAATTGAAGGGCCTGAGTCAGAGTTGGGAAAGTGGCACAAGGTGCCTCCCTCCTTCCCAGCCCCCGAAGGCAGCCCCGCCAGAGGCACCTGAAGAAGACCTCTGTCCAAGGCCACAGAGATAGAGACCCAGGAATGACAGCACCTGGGCTAACAATGCAGATAGGAAAAAGCTGACCCGTCGGTCGGCCTGAGCCCTTGACTCCATGCCCTTCAGAGACCGCACTGGCTGAGCACTTGCAGCTGACACCTGCCGAGTAAAACCTTTGTGCTTGCTAGTGGTCAATCCCAAAACATCATGCCTGATTTTCCATGTTTTTTTCTTTGTCTGTTTGGGACGAAGTTAATTTTATTGAAATATCTGACAAGGCTTTAGTATAAGTGTATATCAGACACTAGTAATGCAAGTTTCTGATTTGGACAGGCCAGAGAGGAGCTTTGGCACCAAGGACAGATACAACGCGATTTATGGAGCTAGCACAGGAAGTTCGTCCAAGGAGGTCTCGAACGCTTTCATACTGGGGAATAGTAAAGGCAAGGTGGAAGGCAGCGGGTTCATAATCCTGACATCACCTTGAACAGTGATGGTTATTTAGGAAAAACAGCAACTTCTGACGGCACCGTGGGTGAGGAAGCCACCCTATGGTACTTAGAGAAATATTAAAAATGGCTTCCACTAGAAGATTAGAAGGCAAAATAATAAACTAGCACAGGTGAATATAAAACAAATAATTAATACAGGGTTAGATGTGCAATATCATTATAAAAAACTTGAAATTTCTGCTATAGAAAATGTCTTGCCAGAAACCAATTAAAAATGATTTATCATTTGAAATATAGAACTGAGAAATTTACTAAATGTAAATCATGGAAAGACATTTTTTAAAAATGAAAGAGTTCAGAGATGTGCTGGACAAACTAGGAAGCTCCAACTTATATAAAGTTGGAATTCTTTAATAGCAGCAAAAAGGGAGGAGTGCAAAATCGCTAATAATTCCTATAATTGATGAAAGATAATACACACTGATTTTTAATCTTCACATATGAATTCAAATATAAGCTTGGTCAAGCTGTTTCTGTCATAAGATTATTTATTAAATGCAGGAGAATTCTTCCTCAGACACTGTAAATATTCCCAGTGAATTCTGCTATCCCTTAAATAATGTACTTCTAGCAGCTAAATCTTACTTAAACATTTTCTCTCTTTTTGATGAGAAGAGTAGTACTGATCTCTGATATTTAAAGAACTGTCATTTGAAAATTCCTATTCTTTACTCTGGCCTTCTTCAAAATCTCCACCAGCTTCAGGGGAAAAGAACGTGCAACTCTGAAATGGTTTTTGCCCAATGGTTTTTATTAGGAACAAGCCCAGAGTGTTTATTCTACCCTCTTTCTCTATCACCTTTAGCTCTCTTTTGTCTTTCCAACTCTAGATTCCATCTTTGCAATTATTACCACCTGAGTTTGATTACATTTATAAGCAAATATATTGAAATACTCTTCAGAAAACCTGCACTGAGAATCATGCGTGGGGGGGGGGGAAGTTAGTATATACACAAAATATGTGTAGAATACAAATATGTTGGCCATATAAAAATATCTAGAAGGTTTAATTCTGTAGTCCTTCATGGCATGAAGGAGAATGTTCACTTCAGAATTCCTTCTGTGACTTGTGAGTCACTTACATTGGGCCAAACTAAAAATGTGTTTAGGAATATTAAAGGTAAAACACAGAACGGGAGTAATCTTTCTTTGAGGCATGAAGGAAGCGGAGGGAATGTATCCAGGGCCTTTGTACTGTATTCCCACATGAGTTAAGAGTGGAGGGAGATGAAATACATCGTAAGAGGGTCAAAGGCATGTAACGTTACACTGCTATCATAAAGCAAACTTGGGGAAGATCTATTGGCTATGCCAAACGTGCCACGAAGCACCCCAGCTGCCATTGCTGCTGGCTTTGTGCGTTGTTTCATCGCAACCATTCTGATGACATTGCTTCCTGGACTATGATGGGACCTAAGGGACGGAATTCAATAACCCTGAGCCATAAAGTCAGAAAGAGTGTAAACAATGGAACAGAGTAGCAAATACAGGGAGTGGGGTGGGGACCACGGTGGCTCACGCCTGTAGTGCTAGCACTCTGGGAGGCCGAGGCAGGCGGATTGCTTGAACTCACGAGTTCAAGACTAACCTGAGCAAAAGCGAGACCACTGTCTCTACTAAAAATAAAAAAACTGAGGCAACAGGATCACTTGAGCCCAAGAGTTGGAGGTTGCTGTGAGCTATTATGCCAGAGCACTCTACCCAGGGTACAGCCTGAGACTCGGTCTCAAAAAAAAAAAAATTCTTTAAAAAATTCTTTTAAAATTCTCTTAAAATTCTAAAAAAATTCTTTTTTTTTGTTTATTTTTTTTTAATTTCTTTTTTTTTTTTAACTATAGAGGGAGGAGATTACGAAAATTTTGTACTGGGCCGTGCCTGTGGCTCAAAGGAGTAGGGCGCCAGCCCCATATACCAGAGGTGGCGGGTTCAAACTGGCCACAGCCAAAAACTGCAAAAAAAAAAAAAAAAAAAAGAAAATTTTTTACACTCATTGAGGTATGATAAATGGGAATAAGTTACATTAATAATTTAAGGTGTTAAAAGTGTCATTCAACGAATTTTATTTAACAAGCTGTCTTTATTGTTTTAGTGTAAAAATAGTGTTCAGACTTTTTATGGATTTGTTCATCGCATAAACCTCAAACTCTATTTTCTCCCTATAATCTTAAATACCTGCCCTGTCAGTTCTCCTATGTTAGTAATTTTTCAAGATCCTAACCCTCATATTTGGAAAGAACCTATTATTGATCCGTAAGTTGCCTGTGAAATATGCTTTTATGTTTGTACTTGAATCACTTTGAAATAATTACCTTTATTGAGTTTCTGCTATGAATTACATAGTTTAGACACAGTATTTTATTTAACAGCATTTCATTTAATCTTTAAAGCAATTCTGTAATAAACGTTATTTTCCACATTTGAAAAATGAGGACATTGAGGGTCAGTAGAGTTTGCGGACTTGATCACATTTTACATATAAATGCGGAGATTAGGACTGACAAGTCAAATTGACTCAAAACTCACTGATACCACAGTGGTACACTTTTCCTCCCTCTATCACAATTCAGAATAAATAGATAAGTAATATAAAGGGGATAAGAAAAACATATTCTAGACTAAGGTCATGTAGTTTGTTTGGAAAATTTCTCCCTCCTGAAAAGCTTTCAGTGAGTGAATTACAAGAACTCTAGTTTCAATGTGTGTCCACGTTCTCTTCGACAGAATGGGGGGGTCTTAAAATCACCTTTTTAAATATCAGTTGTTGCAGATAAGGGTGGCAAATCTTAGGGAAATTACCTGAAGAACTTTACAGTAATCATCAAATGGGTTAGCTGAATATTTCAATTTGCTGATGAGAAATATGAGGCCCTGAAATCTCTGAAATTTCAGCAGTGTAATTTTAGCAGTGTGTATTGGATCAGTGACAAGGAACTCGGAAAAGAAGCATTGTTTTTATCTGAGTTATTTGGCGGTATCTCTGCCCCTGACAGACGCACACTCTGCTTCTGTGGTCCTTTCTCCAGCCCTGTGGACAATGCGGTTCGCACAGAGAAACTCTCAGTGCAACTTTCTCGGCCCCACCTCAGACCCACGGCAAAGTTTTGCAGGAATCTCTCTCTCTCTTTCTGTCTAATTTCCACATTATTCTAATTATTCCAAAATGATACCAGTTTCACAGACCCACAGTTATCTAGGGGAAACAATGGTAGAGCATTTTTAAAGAAAAGGCTTCTTAACTTAGTTAATTAAAGAACAACTTTAACACTCTGGATTAAGGGGCTCCTTTTATGACCTACTAAGTTCCTGCTGCAAGGTGTGTCTCTAAAAATATAGCATTTTTCATGTTTTTCTGCCTAGTTTTTGTTTTATAAAGTTAAAACACAGCACACTTATTGTACACAAACAAAAACAGAGACAACCTTTCATTAGTATTATTGATATCAAAGGAAATTGGTTACGTTACCTTAAAGTGAACAGTTTTGTTATTTTAATCTTTCTTTCCAAGAATAAGGTCGGTCAGTCTTTCATTACATTCAAGTTTTTTTTGTGTCCTTTTGGTGGGATTCTAAGGTTTTCTGCTTGTAGATACGGCACATTTCTCATCGATTTTATTCATAACTATGTTTTCTTTACTTTTTTAGTCATGGCTTTTATTATTATCTCCTATCAGTTATATATGTGTGTGTGTGTGTGTGTGTATACCCTCTACATATGTATATGATTTTTGATGAGTTATATATATATATAAATATGTATAAATTATATATATATATGCATATATACCCTCTGTCTATGTATGTATCCATACTACACACATACATGGAGGGTGACAAAAATGTATGCACATTTTATGAAACGAAAAAACTGTATTAAATTTGTAATACTCAAGTCACATTTGACTCCTGCAATTATAAGCAGTGCTCAATGTAACTTGTATTTATCTTTCATTATGGGTATATATTGAATATGGCAATTATTTTGTGTGTAACTTCTGTCTGTCTTAAGTTTTATACCTTTTATATGAATTTTTGGAAAATGAAATTTTCTCTCCAAAATTATTTTGAAAATGGTATTTGTAGTCTTTTCTTTTCCTCATTATTATATTTCTATGATTTACAGGCTTAATCATCATGCTCATGTGGGATTTGCTTTGGTTTTTTGTTTTTTTCTTTTCGATTTTTTATAAACTGTCATTCTTAATTATGTAATATTTAATTCATAACTGTTCACAAATAATTTGAAATTGCATCTTGAATAATATTCACTTGATGCCAGAGGTGGTGGTTTCCGGGAGTACGTGCTCACAGCCGTGGACTCCGCACAGTCACTATGTGGCCAGCGCACCAGGATTCATTACAGCCTTCACCCATGTTGCAGCAATCCTGGAATTTCCATAGATTGATTCCACAATTAGTTTAATCCATAAATCTAAGTGGCTTAAACTAGTCAGGTTATGACAGTTTCCTGACCGTAGTGATTTTTTTCCCAAGGAAAAAATATATGACCTAAGTAGATACAATCATATTTTTATTTGTGGTGGGAATCCAGTAGTGAAGGAGACTTTACCCTCTTTCTTAAATTGTTTTATGAAGTTTTCATCTACTTGACAACCACAAGAAGTCAGGCTTCTGATAACTGGTAATAAAACTGATAACTTGGAGATAAAATAGAACTATGGAAAGAAAACAAGTATTTAGTGCCATCCTGGAACTGTGGAAACAAAACTCTGATGTTCCCCTTATTTCTGTTTCTTTTTTTTTTTCCTCATCAAGTTTAGCTAATAGCTCTTATTTAAGTCAGTTTACTTTTGAAGAGGTTTATAAAATTAGGGAGCTATTCACAGACCATCCTCCCTCTGATGCCAAGACTGGTACTCCCCAAGACTAAGCTCATGTTCTATACATAATTTGCTATAAGAACTTCTGTACACACCGTTGCAGTTTATTACAGTGAGAAGATACATATTAAACATCTGCCAGGGCACAGGTGCATAAAGCAGGGTCTAGGAGATGTGGACATGTGGAGCCTCTACACTCTCTCCTGTTGGGATCATGTACATTACTGCTTTCCCCCCAAAATGATGTGTCTGAACACACTTGGAAAATTGTTAATCAGGAACACTGACAAGCTTTGGCATCCAAAAGTTTTATGGGGTCCCCATCATAAGGCAGAGTTGACTGTCCGTGTGATCAAACTCCATCTCCAGCCCCTCCATAGGTCCAGCTGATTCCCTGGACCTGAAACCCCACCCCACCCTAAGTCATGCTGTTAAATGATCTGATGCACTGAACTTTACCCTAACTCATGTTTTAGACAGTCTGGTGTAACCCAACACATTCAGGAAAACAAAGGCACTTTATCAGCACTGGCATTCCAGGGGCAGGCGTGGCTATGACCTACCAGGACCCTAGGGCAAAGGGACAATATCTCTTTAGGCGAAGTTAACGTTTTTAATACATGGCGAGCAGAGGTGGGGTTCTAGTTCTTGAAACTTAAGAAATTTTACTTATATGCCTTTATTGCATATACGGGAAGAGACGGATAAGATACATTGTTAGATTTGACTTTTTTGTAGGTAGTTATATCTAGAATTGAAATAATGAGTTCTGAAATAAAAAAAGAAGAAACATTCTTCGGGAAGTGGCAGATTTCGTTTGAATTTAAAGAACTTCCAGATACACTTTTCTTATAGATTTTAAAATTTCTACACACCCCTATATAAAATATGTCTTTATAGTTATGTTTTTGTGCTGTGTTAATTTGCTTTTATAGCATCAGATATTTTCTCTATACCCAGAAGAATCTGATCAGAATATTGGTTGTTATCATATAGACATTGAATAATTGATATTATTATAACTTTCCAAAATAGGTGAAATTAACAAAATATTGTCAAACAGACATAGCGAACATAAGCCAAAATAAAGTTATAAGTTAATCCACTTGCACAGTTTATCTAATTTTTAAAACATTAGTTCCCTTTATAATAGAGGAATGATTTCATTTCTAGCGATAGAAGTGTGTCTGAGAAATCAAACTGTAAATCACATGGATTATGAATGAGATACGTTCTAGAGAGCAGTGGTGAATCGTGGTGTGAAGATATTAACTGAAGTGCGGTAAAAGAACACAATTATAAGCTATAACTTTTCATTTTTGTTACTCTCTTGGAAAAGGGTGGGCATTCACAGCCAGTGAATTACGCAGCAACTCCAATGTCAAACAGACGCCTTCAGTATTAACTAAAAAGTATGCTATAATGGTCTCCAGGAAATAAATGAAGAGTGGGGTGAAAGAACTTTTGAGACACCCCCTGAGATGTCCATATTAAAAACAAACAGTGAAATCCTGGCTGTGGAGATTCTCTCTTGGTGCCACTTCTGACTGCTTTGTTGTCAGTATTTAATAAAAGTGGTCTTCTCCAATCTGCCATTTCACCTATCAGATTTTTAAGGCTATAGAAACAGAAATTCAGGTAAATGAGCTACTCAGTTCAATGAAAACTTTTCTCCAGGAGTGTGGCATTGAAGCTTTTGGGGGCTTTTAACAGCATAATTGGTAAACTTAAAATTAGACTCAGTTCTCAGTTGTTGGCGAGCAGCTTCCACTTCACTGCTGTTAGACTTGTGTGCCCCAGGCGTCTGCATTGCCTGCTCTGATTTGCTTGTGGTGAGACCCAAATAGGCTCCTGAAAAAATTCAGTGCTTAGGATAATTGGGCATTTTTGTACAACACATACGTGCAATTTTATGTAGAGTGTTTTTTCCACCAATTGTACATAAATCATGGTTTCCAACAAGACCCCTTCAGACTTAGAATGGGGCCTTTTCTGTTTTCCCACTCCTACCATCAAAATACTCTCAAATTGTAGACTCCATATGGCAATTTTGCTGTTGAAGTTTACTTTTCAGCATCTCTTGTAGTGATTTTCAAAGTTATGTTTAAAGGAATACTTATTGAAAAAAACGTACTGCATTCCTTATCTAGTGACATATGCTGAGCTTCTGCAGGCACAGTCATTACCCTCTTTCCCTGTACAGGCACAATTAATGCTATTCGTTCTTTTAGTACCAAATATACTGTAACAGTAGACACTATCTTTCTTCGGACAACGGTAGATATCTGAAGAGAAGAAGATGGTTAAAATAAGTTAAGAAAAATGTTTCCTTAGGTGGCATAAAGCTTGCACAAATGTACTGCAACGTATAGGAGATATTTAGGGATATATCCTTTGAGGAATAAACCATTATGGATCTCAAATGTTTAATCACTGAACTTAATAATATCTAGTATCCAATACTCCATAGGTATTGATACACTTTTTTAGTCATAATTAGCCTGGTTGTTCCTATTGAGATTAAAGTGGTAATACAATGTACTACTTAAAAAAAATTTAAAAAGTTAATTTCTAGCCAGTTCACTGGGCATGCTAAATAGAAAACAAATGGCCTTGTGCTGAGCTTGTTATACTTTGAGCTTGACCTTTATAGCACTGCCTTTGAAAGAATGATGTGAAACCGTTTCTAGTTTGGCCATTAATTTTTATAGCAAAAGTGACAAAGATTCAGATTAATTTAAACACCCTCAGAAGACTAATTTTATCCGCAGCATTCTCAGAAAACATTTTTCATTCCAAATCATTTCTTTATTACGTGTTAGTGAGCGTCTGGCATATACAAAGAATTCTGCTTGATGCAATGAGGATGAACATGCCCAGACATAGGCCTTCCTTCCCTTGAGATTTGTGTCCATGTAGAAAGACAGGGCTCGCAGAGTATAGGGTGACTCACCAGGAAGTTAATTATTGTCATCAGAGAAATGAAAATGAATGAAACATCAGGGGAGGAAGTCTCTTTGTTTTTTCCCTCTAGTTTTGGAGATAATTTATAAGTCTATCTAGCAAACGCTAGAGAAAAAAGATGTAGGGAACAATTGATGTAGACTCTCTAGATCAGGGTTTTCAACCATTTTTTCCTCCCAGCACACTTGAACCTATAAACTTCCATGGCACACTTAAATTATGTTGATTAACAAAAGAGTAAAGAAAAAGAATATGCATACGGTGCTTTGCACATCTTTCAAAAGTAATTTAATTAATGACCTTTAAAGTTCTTTTGGCACCCCTAAGATCCTCGCATAGCATACCAGTTGGAAATCATTGCTCTAGAAAGAGGAAATAGAATCAACTAAAGTTCAGAAATGTAAACACATGGATGTGTTTGGGTAACGTGAAAATTCAGTTGTTTCCCTGGATTGGAAGAGGCATCACGAAGACAAATGGAAAATAACATTGAGAAGTTGTGTTTTTAGGACAAGATAATTGGCTAACAAATTCATGTAAGATGGTGACCTATAGGTCTCTCACTATCTCTGCCCATTTTCTGCTGCTATTTTAAACTGTTTTAAATTGTACAAAAACTTTCTGGACACTCTGTATAGCAAAGACCACAGACTGGCAATTTATAAAGAGAAGAGTTGTATTTGACTCACGGTTCTGGTAGCACCGAAGTCCAAGAGCACAGTGCCAGTATCGTGAAAGGGTCATCCCACGGGAGAGGCCATGATGGGAATATATGCAAGGCCGAAAGAAAAGACGGGTCACACTTATCCTTGTAGCAGGTGTCCACACTCCAGATAGCCAACATACTGCCACGATGATGGCACTAATTCACTTATAGGGATGAAGCTCATATGGCCTAATAACCCTTTATAGCCCCTCCCTTTTTATTATTTTCAAAATATTATGGGAGTACACCTATTTTTGGTTATGTGGATTGCTTTTATAATTCTCGAGTCATAGCTACAAATGTGACCATCATCCAAATAGTGTTCATTGTACATGTTAAGTAAGATTTTACCCGTCTTTCCCCTTCTCTGCTGCTTTCCACTGAGTTTTACTTGCCCCTGTGCTCACGTGTGCTTTTATTCTTATTAAATGGTTCCTATTTAATAGCTAGTACATTTTGGTGTTTGTTGTTCCATTCTTTAGATATATCACTTAGGAGAAATGGTCGCCAGTTCCATCCAAATTGTTGCAAAAGCATTAATATGCCCTTCTTATGACTAAGGAGTACTCCATGATATACATATGAGGTATTTTGTTACCTCTCATGAGTTGATGGGCACTTGTGTTGATTCCATATCTTTGCCATTGTGAATGTGTTGCAATAAACATTGAAGTGCAGGTGTCTTTTGGATATAAATGACTTCTTTTCATTTTGGTGATAGCCATTAATGGGAATGCTGGAGTGAATGGCAGGTCTACTTTCAGTTCTTTGAGGAGTTTCCGTACCGTTTCTACAGAGGCTGTACACTGTTTGCAGTCCAGCCTACAGTGTATAAGAGTTCCTTTCTCTCTGCATTCATGCTAACATCTATTATTTTGGAATTTTTTAATAAAAGCCATTCTAACAGAGGTAAGGTGATACCTCATTGTGGTTTTAATTTGTATTTTCATGATGATTAGTAATGTTGAACATTTTTTCATATTTTTTTGGACATTTGTTGATCTTCTTTTGGATATATTCTGTTGATATCTTTTGTCCACTTTTGAGTAGGGTTGTTTGTTTTTATCTTGCTGATGTTTTTATCTTGAGTTCTTTGTAGATTCTGGTATCAGATGTATAGTTGTGAATATTTCTACAATGATGTAGGTTATATATTTGTTCTCTTTAGTATTTCTTTAGCTATTCAGAAGCTTTTTAATTTACTGAACTCCCATTTATTTATTTTTCTTGTATATTTGCCATTGGTCTTATAAATTCTTCTATATTTGCCATTGGTCTTATAAATTCTCTGAGTAGTCTAATATCTAGAAGAGTTTTCTACATTTTCTTCTGTAATTCTTATGGCTCCATGCCTTAAATTTTTAGTTTTTTATCCATCTTGAGTTAACTTTGTGAATGGTAAGCGATATGGACGATGCTTCATTCTTCTTCATGTGGCTATCCAATTTTCTCAGTGCCATTTATTGAATGGGACTTATTTTCTCAGTGTATATTGTCTTCTTTGTCTGAGATCAGTTGGCTATATATAGATGGTTTTACATCTGGGTTCTCCGTTCTGTGTTTCCATTTTTTGTGAAAACACCATGCTATTTGGATTACTATAGCCTTGTGATGTAGTCTAAGATGCCTCTGGATTCATTCTTTTTGCTTAAAATTGCTTTGGCTATTCAGGTGCTTTTCTGGTTCCAAATGAAGAGTAGAAATTTGTTTAGACCTTTGAAACATGATGCTGGTATTTTGATGGGGATTGCCTTCAATCTCTAAATTACTTTAGGTAAAGGGAAATTTTAACAATGTTTATAAGACCAATCCATGAGCATGATATGTTTTTCCATTTGTTTGTGTCATCTGCTATTTCCTTCCTCAATATTTTGCAGTTCTCCTTACAGATGTCCTCCTTCTCCCTCTTTAATTAAGTACTATGTTATTAAGTATGAAATGTCCAGTTTCCTTAAGGACCACATACTCAGTTTGACAGTTGATATCTCTGACATTTCACTTCGGCATTTCTTGTTTTTTTTTTTATTATCATTTTTTCTTCTTATTGTGAAAATATATCCTCGTACTTTCAAAAATATATTTTGGCTTGTAATGATCTTGCAAAAAATATTTTTAGAGTAATTTTTTAAAACCATAGATAAGTAAAAAGTCTGTGTTATTTTCGCTTGTGAGTTCCATCATGGAATCAATGCAGCACAAATAGCTTGAAATAACAATGAAGTATTTGGCTAATGAATACACAAGACATTCTCATAGTTGAAGTTCTGTTCTGGTGATTTTAATCTTGAAATTGAACCACATGAGTGATAAGACACCAAGGTGGATAATGATGAGCCGAATGTAGTGGGAGTGAATCCATCTCAACTTACACATGAATTAGCAACAAAGATTAGCATTACTATTCCAACAATGGAGGATCATTTGAAATAAATCTGCATGGTAAAGAAACTGGATAAATGGGTTCCAAATGAATTAAATGAAGATCATCTCAGAGTTTACCTGTCATGACATAGAGACAAATCATTTCCACACTGTATTGTTATATGTGATAAAAAGGAGATTCTTTTCAACAATCATGAAAGCTCAATGCAAGTACAATATTTCATTTCTTTCTCTTGCCTGATTGTTCTGGCTAGGACTTCTATCATTATGCTGATAGAAGTGGTGACAGTGGGCACCCTTATCTGATTCTAAAGATAAAATGTGGAAACACATTCCAAAACCAAATGTTCTTCAAAAAAAGCTACTGGTGTTTATGTTGTAGTCCAGTCTGTTATTTTCCAATATAGCTTCATAAAACTTGGTCAGTAGATCACAGCAGCTGCATACTTCAAACAACTGAATGAAATGACAAGGATGCTTGTGATTAAGCAGCCAAGATTGGTCAATGCAGACAGGCCAATCCTCTTGCAAAACAACACTACACCACATACCACACAAACAATGCTGCCCAAACTACAGAAGCTAAACTTGAAAACTCTCTTCCATCAACTGTATTCACCAGACCTAGCACCGACTATCACTTCTTCCAGCCTTTGGACCACTTCTTTCAAGGAAAAGCATTCAATTCTTGACAAGCTGTGGAAAACATTTCTGTGATTTCATTGCCACTTACTCTCTACCCTTCTTTGCTGCTGATATAAACAAGCTACCCTTAGGATGACAAAACTGTGTTGATAGTTTAGGCATGCACTTTGATTACTGGTACTGCCTCTTTTGATTTGAAATCAGACATTTCATATTTAATGAACTTGTATATTTCTAGATATCCTATTGTTTTTGTAACTATTGTGAATGGTATTTATGTTGTGTGAAAGTCTCCCAAATGATCGGTGACACAGAGGAATGAGTCCTGCAATGAAATAGTCTGAGTAACAAGGAGGACCACTTACACTCTCATGACAAAGGGCAGTCTTTATTTCTTCCACCAAAGCTTATATAGGCACATAACTTAATCAATAAACATATGGCTTAAACCTGGCCCCAGGCCTCTTACTGCCTGGTACTTACAGGTTTACGGATAAATTAGATTAACTGATAACCACTTTACTAACATTATGTAAAGCTAACTTTCTGGGATAAGGTTTAAACAGCTTAACTGATAACTACTTCACTAAAGTTATTCTTATGTTATGTAATCAAAAGCAAAACCACAAAACAAGATTTGGCGAAATAAGCATTTTAAATGCTTGATCCTTTAACACACCATTTGGAAGCAGTTAATAGTCTTAAGGTAGTAGCCTGGAAAATCCCAAGATATACAGGTTTCTGTTTGCAGACCTGTCTCCACAAAGCTCTGCCCTAAATCACTTTTACATGATTAGGTTCTAAGCCACATATGGAGTTCTATCCAGGATTTTTTTCCTTTCTAACTCACAAAAGACTTTAAACTTGCCTTAACAAAATGGAACTATTTAAAGGTTTACTTATATGCTTTTCGCCTATATATTTATTTGACTCTCATCTTGACTATTATGATAGTCAATCATACTTGACTGATTTGTGTACATTTGTTGTTATCTGATACTTTGTTGCATGTATTCATCAATTCTAGAAGTCTCTTGAAAGAGTCTTGGGGATTTTCTATTTATAAGATAACATCATCAGTAAAAAGTCATGATTTGACCTCCTTTTTCCTGATTTAGATATATTTCATTTCTTTCTCTTGCCTGAGTGTTCTGGTTAGGACTTTCATCATTATGCTGAATAGAAGTGGTGACAGTGGCCAACCTTGTCTTATTCCAGTTCTCAGGAGGAATGCTTTCAATGTTTCTCCATTCAGTGTGATGTTGGCTATGGTTTTGTCATATATGGTTCTCATAATTTTGAAATATGTTCCTTCCATGCCTAATGTGTTGAAGGTTTTTAATAATATCATGAAAGGGTGCTGGATTTTGTTAAATACTTTCTGTATCTATTGAGATGATCATATGGCCTTTGTTAGTGCTTCTGTTTATGTGGTGAATCACATTTATGGATTTATAAGTGTGAAACCATCTTTACATCCTTGGAATGAAGCCCACTTGACCATGGTAGATTTATGGTTTGATATTTTATTGAAAGTTTTCATCTATATTTGTAAGGAATGTTGGCATTTTGTTGTTGTCGTTGTGTCCTTTCCTGGCTTAGTAGCAAGGTGATTCTGGCTTTGTAGAATGACCTGAGAGAGTTCCCTCCTTCTTGATGTTATAGAATAATTTAGAATAATTTCTGCATTATAGGATACCAGCTTTTCTTTGTAGGTTCTTCTCTTGATCTTTCTCCAGAAGCAATGTAAGACATTGATTCTACCATCAAGATCACATCGGGAACCTCTCACTGAGAGTCCTTGAGGTTTCCCTGTCCCACTCACCCTCTACCCTTCATGTTATTTGAGAGGCTAGAAATTCATGTCTAATGCAGTAATATGCCATAAGACTAAACTTGCAATTCTTGGTCTATCATAATAAATTCTATTCAGCAAGTATTTGTCAAACACTCACTGTTTATTCCCTATGAAATTTGACAAAGAACAGGGTTATGATAGAATGCACACACAAAAATCAGTTTATTTATTGAGTGCCAGTGAGTGACAATTAGAAAGATATTTTTATATGCTATAACACATATCACAGGATTTTTTTTCTCAGCATAGT
This sequence comes from Perodicticus potto, assembly GCA_963574655.1. Lineage (NCBI taxonomy): Eukaryota > Metazoa > Chordata > Mammalia > Primates > Lorisidae > Perodicticus > Perodicticus potto. Next base: position 27,370 of record CAUYRH010095728.1, on the reverse strand, counting down.
CATTATTGTAATAGGTCCCTTTAAATAATTGATAAATGCCAAATCCTTTAATACTTACTTTCAAGACATTTTAAGCAATGTTATACTTGTAATGTCAGAGGACAGATGCAAAGACTTGGCAGAATGTTTAAGGGTTTTTTCTATAGTCTAAGTTAGAATACCAGAGATAATAAACTTTTATGATTTCCAAGTTGTATTGTAGAGTTTTGCTTTTAAAGATAAAATTTGTCTTATTAATTTTCTGTATCCAGAAGTATTTCTATCCCTTATATTTGCAACCAGCAGGGTGCTACAGCACTAGTTTGAGAGCAGAAATGAAAGTATCTTTGAAGGCCTTATTTGGGTATAAGTGCTATATATTGGATTATGTTCATGCAAACTTAAATTTTTACATAAAATATATGTTCAGCTTTTGAAAAATGCTAAATGCCAAGTTTGTTTTCAGCTGCAGTTGAAGAAGTCAATTGGAATAAATTGAGAAAAAGCAATATTGTCATCAGGTCATTAGAATTTGAGTTCAGAAAAACCTCAGGAACTTCTTTTCCATACATGAGATAGGAGATTATAAAATCTTAATATGTTTAGAAAAAAAGACTACTGAAGAAAATTGAATTTAATGACAGAGGTGTTCCATTAGGAAGAGAGTTTCCAAAGCTATTTTAACAAAGGTAACTGGCTATTTTGAAAATTATGAAAGGATGTGACAATAAGTATTAAAGATCTTGTTGCTTTCGCAATGAATATATGATTTGCAATATATGTGACGTTTTTTATAGTCAGAACTTTTACTCTCTAAACTTGCTTACAGGAGGCTCTATGAAAGGGTAAAGAGAATGTATGGGATCATTGGTTTTTAGAGCAACCTTAAAAATCTCTGAACCCTCTTTAGCTGGGCACTGTGGCAGGCGCCTATAGTCCCAGCTATTTGGGAGGCTGAGGCAAGAGAATCGCCTAAGCCCAGGAGTTGGAGGTTGCTGTGAGCTGTGTGACGCCACAGCACTCTACTGAGGGTGAAAAAGTGAGACTCTGTCTCTACAAAAAAAAAAAAAAAAAAAAAATAGTCCGGCATTGTGGCTGGCGCCTACAGTCCCAGCTACTTGGGAGGCGGAGGCAGGAGACTCACTGGAGTCCAAAAGTTGGAGGTTGCTGTGAGCTGTGATGCCACGGCACTTTACCCAGTGTGACACTTGAAGCTCTGTCTCAAAAAAAAAAAAAGAAAGTACCAGCTACTCGGGAGGCTGAGGCAAGAGAATCCCCTAAGCCCAGGAGTTGGAGGTTGCTGTGAGCTGCGTGATGCCCCAGCACTCTACGGAGGGCGATAAAGTGAGACTCTGTCTCTACAAAAAAAAAAAAAAAAAAAAAATCTCTGAACCTTCTTGACTTTCTAGATGAGGAAATTATTACAAAAGATAGAAAATCTGGTTTTTATTATCCTTTATAAACTTTCCCTGGTTTTTATTTTTATATTTAATTCAATTATGATTGATCAATATTCTTTTCTATTTTATATGAAATGCATATTTATCCTGGAAAAAGTATGTGAGAGCAGTGGAGTTAATTGAATCTTATATTGAGGGGTTGGCTACATGGGCCTAATAAGCAATACTATTTCACTTGGCAAGGGAAAGGCCAGAGAGAGGGGCACAGAAGAACCGTGATGAGACTTTTAGGACACCTCATGCTGAGACACATTGGTGATGAAAGCATACCACTGTGGAAAGAAATCCAGAGCACCCAAATAAGAGCAAGCAAAAGCTACTTATTCAGCGCTTCCTATAGCTAGGGAGTTGTCCACCATCGTTTGCATTTGGCAGCTACTGAAGGGCAGGTAGATGACTGGGATGGTTTTGTAGTGAACAAAAAGGTAAGCTTTTAGGTCTGCCCTGATGGGCAGCTGGGGGCCAGAGGAAGCTGGAGGCTGGCAACTGGAAGTGAGGCACCCTGTGTAGGTTTGGGATACAGACTTGACTTTTGTAGTTGATCTTTTATTGAAAATTGGGGTGAAGATTAGAGAAGCTGTCAATTATTGATCAAGATTGGCTATTTTCAGTTGATTGCCACAATAGGTTGGCTTTGGGATTGGCCATTGCAGACTGTGGGTCAGACATCTGTGTTTATACTGAATCTGGCTATTGTCTATTCTTATATTCAGTTTCTCATGATAGACTCATGACTCTGATGTGCCTTTGCAAGTATGCAGTCGGCATCTGATCTCCCACGTGTACTGACCTAGAAATGCCAGGCTTTCCATTGTATCTACACTTGTGGGTGTAGGAGGGAAAACCGAAGCACCTGGCTACCTGGCTGTGAGTTTACCGTGTTAGATGTAACAAGAAGAATAAAACAGCAACAGAGGCTGGTATCCGCACATCTCTGAAAGTGGCAATGATATTAATATCATGACTGTTTTGCTTGTAAAAAAGAAAAAAAAATTTCCCCAGACCAATTTTTCTTGTATCTAATATCTCCATTTGTATTTTACATTTCAAAAAATGTATTTAGCACGATGGCATTCTTATAATTGAATTATCTTCTCTATTTAGGTAATATTTAATGTCATATTCAGTTTTTCTGGGGTTTTTTGCTTTGAATTCATGTTCTTTCATTTTATTATGTGCTTCTATTTTTAGAAATTAGATGAATACCATACTAATTTGTCTAAATTTAAATTTCTTGTATAATGAACTTTAGCTGTCTTGAAAACTAACATATTCTTCTGAATTTACCAGACCCTCCAGTCTCCAATATTTATTTCTAGTTTCCTTTGAGGTTCTAGTCCTTGAGAAAATAAATTATGAATATGTCAAACATGCTAGTTCTAACATTTAATAAGTTAAAAAATGGCCTTATAAAATAGCACTAAGGAAAAGAAACACAAAGCTAATCTTGTATGACTCACAGAGGTTTAGAGATCTGGAGACAAATTCTGGTGTTCTCTCTCCAGCAAGTCGCAAAGCACTAAAGATGCTGTTTTTAAAAATGGCAATCTGTCTATTTATCTTTAGAAGAAATTCTCACTAATAAATCGATATTAGGTAGATTCTCTCCAAAGTAGGTTCTCTTAAAAATCTTGATGTTAGGTCTGGTGTGTTGGCTCACACCAATAATCCCAGCACTCTGGAAGGCTGAGGAGGGTGTATTGCCTGAGCTCAGGAGTCAAGACCGGCCTGAGCAAGAGTGAGACCTCGTCTCTATTAAAAATAGAAAAACTATCCAGGTGTTGTGGCAAGTGCCTGTAGTCCTAGTTACTCCAGAGGCTGAGGCAAAAGGATTGCTTGAGGCCAAGAGTTTAAGGTTGCAGTGAGGTATGAAACTGATCCTGGAATTTCTTCTTTAGTAGATCCTTAGTCTTGGGGATTCGAAGAATGAATCCATGAACCACAGATCAGTGGTAAAGCAGGATTTGTTTCACAGAAAAGAATACAGAGAAAGCACCAGAGCTTCTAGCAGAGGGAAAAAATTAAGTCATAAAACATTCTCCTTTGGTTCCTTTGTCTAGGGGTATATATATATATAGCCCAACAAATAAATGGACACAATCCCTTCCATCCCAGGCCTAGGAAACTTACCTGAAATTGACCAGGCTTGGGAAATGGGGCATTCCTTGTTCAGCTGCAAGTGCAAGGGGAGGGAGACAGAGGGCAGGGGTGAAGACACCTCATCACTCCTGAGCTGACAACCTGGTGGTGTACCCCCCTCAGCAATAGTCTGGCCCCTCCAGCCACTGGAGCTTCCTGCCCTCACCCCAACCCATTGGTTCCTCTGCAGGCTGCTGCAGCACCCATGTCCCCAGGGTGCAGATAGGTCCTACCCTCAGCTCCACCCTGCTGGCTGGGGTGCCACCCATCTTGTTTTAATGCCACTCTTCCCAGGGAGACAAGAGTGAGACTCTGTCTCAAAACAAAAAAAAACCTTGATTTTACTTTTGTTACCAATTCACTCAATCACTCAATTATCTTTTCAGATAATTTAGTATGGAAGGCTTATCAGGCTTTATGGAAGATGGGAAAAGACATAAAACAGAATCACTGCCCAAAGTAATAGAATAACAAAGCATTACTTGGGCTGAAAGAAAAAGCACTATTATTAAATATGCAGTCATAGGTCATTGTTTTTGTTTGTTTGTTTTGAGACACAGTCTCACTTTATCACTCTGGGTAGAATGCTGTTGTGAGATAGCTCACAGCAACCTCAAACTCTTGGGCTCAAGTGATCCTTTTGGGTGATGCTCTTGCCTCAGCCTCCCAAGTAGTTGGAACTACAGGCGCCTGCCACAACACCTGGCAAATTTTTCTGTTTTTAGTAGAGACAAGGTCTCGCTCTTGTTCAGGTTGGTCTTAGACTCCTGAGCTCAAGCCAGCCACCTGCCTCAGCTCCCAGAGTGCTGGGATTACAAGTGTGAGCCATGGTACCAGGCCTATATAGTTCATTGTTAAGACAGGTAATTGAATTTGTTTTCTAGTCCATGCAGGGTCCTGATGCATGTTTTCAAAATGTTCCTAATTTTAGAATGCAAAACTTCTAAGAACAAAGCTTTTTCCCTGAATGAAACTAAGAAAAGGAACAGCTTTATCTCTGTCTATTTCAAGTACTTAAAAATCCCAAACGTCCTCTACCTAAACTAATCAAATTGTCAGCAAAAGAGTCTATGGAAGAAAGTAGTTTGGGTCGGAAGAGTATGTCCTCAGATCATGTATTTAAATCTAAAAAGATACACTTGAAGAAGAAAATAAAACCAAATAGAAGTAGAGTGAGATGTTTCTCCTAACTAGAAGGGAAGGGAATTCCACCAATGCATTACAGAATATCTTTACTGTGTTTTACCAGCTATTTAAATTATTTTAATTAAACGTAGTCCCAAGATACATGTTAAATCTACTAAGTGTAGACTATAAATATCTTAACACAATAACTAAGAAAATGAGGTGAAGGCTATGATAACCAGTTTGATGAAAGTATTTCAAATTGTATATAAAACCAGCACATTGTACCTCATAATTGCATTGATGTACACAGCTATGATTTAATAATAATTAAAAAAAAATGTAGTCCCAGCACTCACATGTCCTCTGAAAGCTTTGAAAAACATACCACTGGAGATCTAATCCAGGGTCAGAATAACACTCGATTGAAATGCACAAGCACTCACAGCATTTCTCTTGTAAATAACCCTAAATAGAAAACATTCTCAGACTCTTATTTTCCCAGATCGTGCACAAATTTTTCTTTTAAGCAGAGAGAAATTTCTTTTGCAAGTGAATTATTAAAACTTAGGAACAAGCAGAGTAATTATAAGATACTTCAGGAGGTCCATCAATCTATCTGGAGATTCCCTGAGGTACTATAAGCCTGACAGAGTTGGCATTTTTCACTAGTCTGAGTAGAAACTGGACAGTCCTCAATAAATGTACTGTAATTAATGTTTTCTTTAAGTACCTTCTTTTCCTTATTATTTAACCTGAGGGTTATCAACTGTGAGCTAAGTAAATCTGCCTGCATCCATTTTACTTTTTCATCTCTCTGACATGATGAATATATTTTATTTTTATATTAGTTTTCTTAAAATGTGTCCATTTATGTAGACTACTATGACATGAGTTGATCTAAATACTTAATTGACTTCTGAGTTTCCTTTGGAAGTTCAGGTCCAGCAGTGAATGAGATTATGAACTTGCTATCACTGAAAATATAGAACTAAATGAGTTTGAATTCTTAGCTTAGAGAAAAAAATAGTTTTTCTCTATGAAGAAAAACTGCATTTATTCTATTCTTCATTCAAATTCCTCTCTGTAAGACTCTCTAGAGTTCTTCTGGTCTTTTATGTAATAGGATTTGAAGATTAAAATAGTGAATATATGTGAAAAGCTCAGTACCTTGCAAATAATACACTAAAGACTACATAAACATTAGCTATTAAAACGAGAAAGTGGGGCTGTGGGAAAAGAAATTCCCTACCCTCCATCGTTAGATATAAATATTTAAAAGGCCCTAGAAGATGCAATTTGTAAAGTTCATTTCTGTTCTATGAATTCTTCAAGGCTATACTTATAATAGTACCTCTGATCAGTTCCCTTTTCTTAGGGCTATTAAACTTATTTGGGGGCATAAAGATAAACTTATTATAAATTTTTTGACAGACATAAACCAGGCTGCAAAGTTCTTCTTTCTACCCTTTACTTTCTATGTTCCTTTATATTATTCTCCCCCTTTTCTTCCACTAAGTGCTAGGTGTCCTCAAAACTCTCAATACACAATCTTTTCTCATGCAACCACATGCTCTGTGTTGATCTATACTTTTGTTGTCCCAAGTCTTTAATGTTATGTGTTTTGATGACTGTAAGATTACCGACCATATTTGCATTTCACCTGTCTTATTGGGATAGCAATTTGTGCATGAAGACGTTCCTAGGTGTCAAGGTATGAATGAGTGTTAGACTCTGTCCTTGAAGTCTGGGGGCTGGGAGGAGCTAATAATTTCACTTAACTGTGAGGAAACATGTGATGTGCAGAAACGATGAGGGAGCTGAGGAAGGGAAGGAAGGGCAGCTCTGCGTCAGGAGGGAAGGATAACGACCACCTTCTGGATGAGCAGCACCTGCCCCCATGTGTGAAAATGGATCAGAGCCTTCTGTAGAAAGACGTCCCAGATGAGAAGAGAAATATTGTCAGAGACAGGTGATCAGAAAGGACACTGGCAGAGACCAGCAGGAGAGACGCTGGGAAAGAGGAAGGGGTGGACCGTGACAGCACCTCCCATCAGCCTGCCAGCCTGAAAGCCCGATTATCATTTTGCAGAAGAAGAGGAAAATGAGAGCCGTGTAGTGTAAAGGACACAGGAAGTAAACTGCTGAGTCCAAATTGGGAGGCCAGATCTTCTCCCGAATCCTGCCTCGCACACTTTCCTCTGCAGTCTGTGTCTAGTTAGAGTTTCCTTTGTCAAGAGGTCAAGTCCCTCATTTTACAGGACCTCGCACTTCAGTGCGGCCCTACACTGAAGGGATCTTTCAGTCAGAGTTCCTTTTACAGGTGAGTTAATCTTCCGTTTACTCATAGAGAAATATTTTCCTGAATGTATCCCAGTGCTTTCCGCACCCCAAGGCAATTGGAAGTGATGAGAAAGGGGAGAAAGGAACAAGCAAGCAAAACTCCTAACCCTGATTGCCGATTAGGTGTGTGTTGTCAACCACAGACTGTGTACTAGTTTTCACATATTTATATTTTATAGACAGATATTTTGTACTTGTATGTTATATGATTTGAATGCTCACAACAGTTCTGTGAGTTAGATGGTATTATCCCCTTTTAAGGAGAACTATGAGATTCACATAAGAAAAATTTGCCTGACTACTTGTTCGCAGGCGTGCGGCCAGCTAAGTGGCAAGCTGACCATTAGCATCTGGGCTGGCTTGACCCAGACCTACATCGTCTCATGACCTTTCCCAACTGTGTTCCTCACAAATGGGCTCAACAGTCACCTCGAAACAAGGCCAATCAGCAGACTAAAACATTAATGGAGGAGATATTTTAAGATAAATATCTTTAAGAAAAGATATACTTTCGACATAATCATACATAACATTGCATTTTAAATAGATTTTAGGCTCCAAATTTACAGAGAACGATGAGGCAAAAAGCAATGCGATGGGTAAATTCTAGAAGTGGAAAAAAAGGCCAGTAAAGACATAGTAAAACATAGAGTTTATGACAGTGAATAAAAACAGGGTTGCAGGGATAAAGCTAGAGAAGTAAGATGATGCACAAAGGCTTGTTCAGAAGTCTAGACATGATCTTCAGAACAAAGAAAACCTCTCAAGGAGTTTTGAGCAATGAGGACTTATCATTAGAGTTGCATTTTGAAAAGGTCACCTACTGTAATGTGAAGAAGGGATTACAGAGGGACAAGGGCAGGCCGGGAGGCCACTTCAGAAGCAGATGCTATGATACAGATGAACAACAATACTGACTCAGCTCAGAGCAAGAGCAGGAGAAATCAAGGGAAATTTTCAGATTAAAGAGATGTTATGTTATTGGATTAATTTTAAAATATTTAATGCATGTCCACTTGTGCCGTCCACTGTTCTGGGGATATAACAATAAAACAGGGCGACAGCTCTGCCCTCGTGTTGGAATGATGGACGATGTAAAGTAAAAGATTATTTCCAGGGTTTTGCTTTTTACAGTTGGATGGACGGTTGTAACATGAACCAAGATGAGGAAAAACAGCAAGTGAAACATATTTGGAGTATGTTGATGAAAATCTGACTAAAATTCCTTATAGTTCTTCCTTAGCACACTACCCCCTAAAGAAATTTTGGGCCAGAAACAAAAATAAAAAGCGACAGTAAGTTTATGGTTCTTTAAAACAGCTTTACTATTCTTTCTGTTTTCTTCTGCCTTTTATACCCAGAGAATAAAAAAAAAAAAAAAGGAAGTGACTGAAGCTGCAGATTAAGTGCGGACATCACTGATAGGAACAGATATTAATGGGAAACTGCACACGTGCCCCACCTCGCCCACACGCCCCGCCCCACCCACAGTCCCGCCCACATGCCCACCCTGCCCACACACCCAGCCCTGCCCCACCCACAGCCCCGCCCACATGCCCCACCCGGTCCACACTCTCCGTGATAGACACTTTCTTCAAGGTAGCAGGTGCTCTACATTGAAATAGATATAATTATATATACACTTTTTATCTGGAAACTTCAGTCCTCAGGATGCCAACCTCATGACCTCAGTTGTTTTGTTTTTTTATCTGTAAAGTTAACATATATTTAGAGACCAAATAATCAGCCAAAAATTGAACTCCATCTTCATGTTGAATTTTAGTGTTTATCTCTAACATATGAAGATATTATTCAAGAGGCTACTTGTATAAGAATTAATTATTTTCAAATTTATCTTCAGTCAATGCTAAAAATAAAATATTTTCTATGCATGAGAAATAATAGAAAGACTAGAATTACTCTAGAACCGTGGTTCTCAACCTTCCTAATTGCCACATTGTTACAAATTGAAAAAAAGGTTTGTGACCCACAGATTGAGAACCGCTGCCCCAGAATAATCACCAAGAGAGGTAGAAAGTCACTTAAGATAAAATGTACTTTTTTAATTACAGGTGCTTGAAAATACATATAGCTTTCTTTGAATAATAAGTATCTATAGATGAGGTATGATTAGAAAATGCAATCTCTTTTACAGGTTCAATTAAATCAACTTCATTTCAATAATGGTGAATAATTAGAGATTTTTTTTTTAAATCAGAATCATACTTTGAGTCATCATTCAAAGAATCTTTTTTAAGAATTCTGCAATGTGGTTTACTAGATAATGACTATAGAGCTTAAAATTAATGGAAGATACTTAAGAGTGATTAAATTATATGTCTTCATCAGTCTATGATTTAATATTAATGGTGGATTTAAGGAATTTTCATTTATTCACAAAAGACAGCCATCTCTGCCAGTCAACCTTGTAATCAGTGGGAATAAGCCTCAGAATTTAGTGTCTATCTCATATGCAGAGAATAACTTAACCCAAATTATCCATAACCCATTGACCTTGACTTTTTCCTTTTTTATAAAATTCATTTTTACTGTAAGGCATTCAATCTCCTGGTATTTAAATGAGGTTATTGTTGTTCCTATTTTTTGCTCCAGACTAAATCAGGATGCTTAGTTGTAGGAGGTATAAAGCATTATAAGACAAAATGCTGTATATTTATTTGTCATCAAGAACAAAGGGCTCTCAGTTCTTAAAAAATTGAGGTTAGCATTTATTTTAAGTCTATTTCAAGTGCAATTCCAATATGCATTTATCTCTAGGCAGCTAAGATAAAGTATTCAACTTTATCCGAGTGTCTTCCATTACAGAGAAATACACAGTCACAAAGGTTTACTTCCTGAGAAGTTTCACTATATATATGTATTTTTTCAGGAGAAGCATATGATGTGATCTATTTGTCATAATGAAAAGGTATATAGGGTAATATATTGCAACATGATTTGAATTTGTGGAGAAATGCTGACCTTTTTGCCAGAATAAATATAAAAATACAATATGCCTAGATCTGAAGATGTAGTTATGAGATAAAACAGCGTTTACTGGATACTATCAAATCATTATATTATAAATAGGTAAAAGATAGTTAGAAAGTTTAATTTAAATTGTTTCCTTCTTTGCCTGTTACTTGATAGGTCAACGAGATCAACAAATTACATTTGAGGCTAAGCGCAGTGGCTCCCTGATAATCTGAGCACCTTGGGAGGCTGGGGTAGAAGCATTACCTGAGGCCAGGAGTTCACGACCATCCTGGGCAACATAGTGAGACCCATGTCTCTACAATAATCAAGGGAAAATTCACTGGGTATCCATGCTCGTGGCCGTAGCTACTTGGGAGGCTGAGGCAGGAGGATCACTTGAACCCAGAAGTTTGAGATTACTGTGAGCAATGGTTGTGCAACTGAACTCCATCCTGGATGACAGAGTGAGACCCTGTCTCAGGAAAAAATAAGTTACATCTGCGTCATCAATCTGTGTGGCAATACTAAAACACACTTTCAATGTTTCATGAGATCTATGCAAAGGGATACATAAAATACTGAACTGTAGTCCCTGTCACTTCCTTTCTGAGTTGAAGTTGGGATTTGAAAGCAAGAAATCCTAGCATGAGGCAAGGAGGTAAGTTTAAAAAGAGCTGGTAAAAGGAAAGGACACCTCTTATACAGACAGTGGGTTTTGAATTGCATGACAGCCTGTAACTGTAATAACGACAATGGTGCATTGGTCTCTGGGCCCATCAAGAAGAGTTAAGCCAAAGATGGTAGTGTCTAACACAGTTTTAAAGATACAGGTTCTAGTCCCCATGCTTCCTTTACATTATAACGGGCATTTGCTTGTTGTGTTATGAAGGACAAAGCTTTAAGTTCCATGAGCATGTTGAGCAGTCAGAAAGTCAAGTGCTGTAGTGACTTCACTATCTTGCTATTTATTTATGGCTACATACCTAGCACCAAACCACAGGTCATTCCCCAAAGTAGCAAAGTAGCTATTGAGTGAACATTTACAGAATGAATCAGCAAATAAAGGATTTATAAAGCTAGTCATTTGTATGTCTTTAAGTATTTGAGTGTTCATCTTAGAGTTATTTGCAGAATTTTTGACCCCCCTAACATTCTTTGAACAATTATCATCAGATTATAAAGATTTTAGAAAAATAGTAAAGGCATATAACAGTAATGTTGGCAGAATCTATGAAAAAAATATTCAAGGACTATCAATAATTTTAGTAGTTTATATATACAAATATCAATTAGAGATAGTTTAAGAAAAAAATAGGAGATTTTGAAGGCATTACTATTGTTTTGAACATTTTAAATATCATCTAAAGAGAATCAATAAGTGACTGGACAAAACAGAGTAGAATGAAGACAGCAGTAGCAGCCGGTGAATCTGGATGGTAACCTGGTTCTGTCACTGTCCACGTGGCCTCAGACACAAAACTACTCGAGGCTTCCGTTCTTTACTGCATGAAGAATGAGGTGCAAGGCAGGTGCACATACGTTTAAGACAGTACTGCTGTTAACAATAATGTAGAGAATATCAGGGAAATTCTGATCTTTCTTGAAATTTGTATTTATTTTAAATGTGAAGTGATTTAAAAAGGACAAATGGTGATTTTTTTTTAATCCCAATTTGAACAGAATGTCAAAATTGTTTAGGGACCCCTTCATCTGTAAATGTTCACTCAATAGCTACTTTGCTACTTTGGGGAATGACCTGTGGTTTGGTGCTAGGTATGTAGCCATAAATAAATAGCAAGATAGCCATACTGATATTTTATAGGCAGTATATATATATATATCTTATATATACACTAAAATGGCTCTATTAAAATAATAAATGGGTTGTTGTAAGAGATAAAAATCTCAAGGAAATCAGGGGAGAAACTCTCTTCCCATATGACTGATATATGTGCTTAATTAATATGCTCAAAATTAAGTTGAGAGTTGCCAAATAAGCAATCAGCTCTGTAAAGAATGGGATGCAGAGCATTTCCAACAGCGGGAAAGCTCACGTGAATTCATGAAGGCAAGAGAGAGCTTAGAACGTTGGGGACATGAAAGTGCCCGAGAAGGAAAGTGGCTCAAAGTTGCTTTGGGGACCAGCTTGTTACAGGTCTTAGAATTCTGGCTGGTGTTTGAGAGCAATGGAAGCCAGGTTTTAAGAGCAAAGTTATATGAGCTAATCTATGTTTCAAAAGAAAATTAAAAAGTAAGAAAGAACAAAAGAAAGAACTGTATGTAACTGGCTGTTATATAAAAAATATTCTGGGTTCATCTACTTCTGGTAACACAGGAATCTGAGCTAACATAGACTATGCCTGTAACACAGTCCTAGGATGCTGGATACATTTAAAGCTAAAAAGCATAAAAAACAACTAAAAAAGAAATATTCCCTGGTTTAGAAAGAATAGGTAATCTTAAATCAGAGATACAATTTATTAATTTTATGCTTTGGCTGTCTAGATTTTTTTTTTTTTTTTTTTTTTTTTTGAGACAGAGTCTCACTCTGTCCCCTGGGCTGGAGGGCTATGATGTCATCTTAGCTCACAGCAACCTCAAACTCTTGGGTTCAAGAGATCCTTCAGCCTCAGCCTCCTGAGTAACTGGGACTACAGGCATGTGCCACAAAGCCCAGCTAAGTTTTCTATTTTTGGTAGAGATGGGATCTTACTCTTGCTGAGGCTGTGAGGAACTCCTGACCCTCAACCAATCCACCCTCCCAGAGTGTGAGTTACTGCACCCGGCCTGTCTAGAGTTGAGATTAACATTAGACCCCAATGTCTGGGTCCTACAGGTTGAAGGCCCCTTCAGGGATAGAAGACATAACCTTTGATTTACATGAGGAGAATTGCGTAGAGACAGTTAAGAAAATGTAGAGAAACTGAGATCTTGTTCAATGGGTCACTAGAAATGTACACTACTGGTCCCGTATCACAAAAAGAAAACTTTCCCTCCCCAGTGAATGAGTGTGTGTGTTGAAAGTGCTGTAAGAAATTGACCCTAAGCCATACCAGAGGTTGTATTATTCCCATGATGGGAGAACGTCCAAGTTAAAACATAAATTAAAACCTGCTCTAAACTAATGGAATCACTGTTGTGGCAGTAACAAGTACAAACTACTTTGTGGCAATATTTCTAAATATTTCCGAAATGATTTTTCTATTTGTTTTGAAACACATATCAATATTAGTTTATGTCATTACTCTCTTAAACTCTGGCTTCCCATTGTACTCACAATCCATTCAGCATCCTAAAGGTGTATGACAATCTCATCTTCAAGCTCATTTCAACTGCATTTCTTCTTATTGTATTTGGGCTGCTTTAACAAATTATTATAAACTCAGTAGCTTTTAAACAGAAAAAAATGTATTTCTCACAATTCTGGAGGCTGAGAAGTTAAAAATCAAGGTGCCAGCAGATTCTGTGCCTCGCAAGGGCTGTTTCCTGATTCGTAAATGGTACCTCCCAACCTTGTTCCATAGAGGGTAGAAACACTGGCTAGCTGTCAGGTTTCTTGTATAAATTCACTAATCCCTGTTATGAGGGCTCTACTCTCATGTTCTATCACCTCCCAAAGACCATAACCTTGGGGGTTAAGATTTTAATATGGATTTGGGGAGAACACTTTCAGATGGAAGAACACTGTTAGCCATTCCTCATCAACACACAAGATATAGGTACCCACAAATATGTGTGTATATGGAAATTGATTTACCATGACAAATGTACATAGCAGTAAATCTTAACACAAAAAATCAATTCTGAAATGACATACATATAAGAATTTTTGAAATTATAAAAAAATAGAAACCATAATGGAAGAATTATGATGAGAATAATAGAAAAATAAAACACTATTTACTCTAGAAATCAACAACATTGTCAGTGAGATTAAAAATGCAATGGATAGGACAGCCACAGTGCTCATGCCTGTCATCCCAGCACTCTGGGAGGTTGAGACAGGAGGATCAATTGAGCTCAGGAGTTCAAGACCAGTCTGAGCAAGAGCAAGACCCCATCTCTACTGAAAAAAGAAAAATTAGCCAGACATTGTGGTGGGTGCCTATGAGTCCCAGCTACTCAAGAGGAGGATAATTTAAAGCCAGAAATTTGCGGTTGCTGTGAGCTGAGATAATGCCACAGAACTCTAGCCTTGGCAACAGAGTGAGATCTGCCAAAAAAAGAAAAAAAAAAAGCAATGGATGATTTAAAAGTCCCAGAAGACAGTAAAGATATGAAAATTAAGAGATGAAATTAAAGAAGGTGTATTTTTGACCTCATTCTAAGTTCCAAAATAAGAGATTAGAGAGAATAAGAGTGGGTATTTAAAGATAAAATGGCTAAGAAATCCAAGATCTATTGAAGACATCAATTTTTATCTTTGAGATTAAGTTATAAGCAAGATATGTTAAAAATAAATCCACATCTAAACAAATCAGGGTGAAGCTGCTTTTAGACAGAAAAGACAGGTTTCCTACGTAAGAAAAACAACTGAACCACAACCAAGGATTCCTCATTAGCAACAAAATAGAATAGAGTGCTGGAAAATGTTAAAGAAAAATAGCTCTCCACCCAGGATTCTGTATTCATCTAAAGTAATAAACATAAATAGCTGTTGACTCTAAGTAAAACCACACTGATAAGAGTAACTAACTTGAGATTGTTTTTAAAAATATCAGACAACAATAATGTGAGAGGGAGAGAGCAGGGCCTGATGCAGCCTAAGGACTCGGTGAACTCTGCAGCTGAGAGATGGAGGGGAGAGACTGATTACTTGTTAGTAAACTCAGCTTGTCTACAATCTATTTACTTATTTGTTTTTGAAGATCTCAAGCATGTAATTTTTAGAGTTTATATTTCAATAAACTAGGAGAAAAAGTGGCATTTCCTTTTCACATGGGTGAATTGTATAGTGGTAAGTCTGGGTACTAGTGCCTCTGCTACCCAGACAGCACACAGTGCACTGATGGGCAGTTTCTTCCTCACCTCCATCCTCTGGTGTCTGGAGTAGAATGGTACCCACATACCTGTACATTAGCTCCCAGTTATAAGTGAGAATATGTGGCATTTGGTTTTCCATTCTTGGGTTACTTCATTTAGGATAATGACAATGAACTTCATTCAGAATGCTGTAAAAATGAGCTTGTGTAAAATGTAAGGTACCTACCAAAAAACTAAAAAATAAAAGTATAATATACAACTCCTAAATCTATAGAGAAAGAAAAGATAGAAGAGGGAAAAATAAGAGCTCGATCAAGCTAAAATGGACTTCAAAAAGGAGCAAAGGAAGCAAAGAGAGAGCTCATTGTTCAAAAAACACAAAATAATGGAATAAATGCAAAATATATCTGTAATTACAACAACTATAAACAGCACAAATCAGTTGAAAAAACATTTCCCAGACTGGATTTTTGACTTTTAAGAAAAGCAGTTATATGTTAATTTAAAGTTATCCCAGATATTATAAAACAGAAAACATGAAAGTAAAGAGATTAAGAAATGATGTATCAGACAAATACAACCAAAGAAAGCTGATGTAACAACATCAATACCAGACACAGTAGACTTCAGCCAAAGCGCAAACTCAGGCTTATCTAATTAGAGGATTATCTCATAGAGAGAAAAGGAATTCAGGAAGATAATTTGGAATATGTAGGTACCAACTAACCTGTATGTGAATAAAAACTGATCAAAGTATAAGACAGAACCAATACATTCATAATCACAATGTAGGGGTTATTAGTGTATTTCTCTCATAAAGTGATAAATAGAAAATTATCTAGCATTACAGAGAAAGCGAGGTTAAATTGGCTTAAGACAAAAGCTGGGATGGGAGATGGAGTTACAACATAAGAAGTGCATTAATAAATACATGATCTACCTCTTTGTGATTTAATAAAAAAAATAAAGTCGAAAACAAAAAAAGAGCGTCTACCTAGATGAGACATGTTGGTGTCCTGGAGAGGGACTCTGAGTTACAGAGAAGGTAATGGGTGTGCCATGATAATGCCAGGGGAAAATGCTAACTGTCACTCTTGTGTACTTTTGGGTACATGGTGTTTACCAAATTTTCTATTCTTCTTCCACATGTTCATCACACACAATCTCTTTGAACTCTACTTCAAGCATTTTGTTGTCTATCAAAGCAATGAGTTGAGAGTTTGAAGACATCAGTCCCAGTCCTGATTGCGCCTCTAAGTACCTATGTGAAGTTTGTTGAAGTTTGCAAGTCTTTTCAATTTTTAGCCCCCATTTCCTTATCTGCAAATTGAGGTGATAAGATCAGACAGGCAAGATTTCTTTCATCATTTAATACTCCATGAATTTATGTAAGATGTTTGACATTTGGGGAATTACTTGTTAATATACATTTAAATCATTTATCTCACAAGGGGTTATTGTCCAACAATTAATTTTTTTCATTAAGAAATGAGGACAAATATTTAGCACATGAGTGGCATAATGTATTTCTGAGATAATAGAACAGGCACCGGTTGTAAACAAACGAGATGGTTCACTAGCTCCCAGCCCTGGTGTGTGTCCCCAATCTATTAAATAAGTTGAACAGAGGGCCGCTAAGTTCCCTGACACCTTTAGAGAAAGACATCATTAGCAACTTACCATATTTGAAGGGAAAAATAAAACATGAAAATTACTAAATATTGCCTCTTTTTGTTTTTTTTCCAGGAACTAAATTATATTTTAAATGAAATAAGCTATTCATTGTAACCTACTAGGACTTTGACAGCCTGGCTTCAATTTACATTATTAAAAGTGGCAATTAATGTAAACTTTCCGTTTTGTTGGTAGGATTAAAGGAAATCACGTTTCGCAGTCCCTGTGAAAGGTGTGGCACACAGTAGATTTTCAGTTCATACTTGCTTCTTCCTCTACCCTCCTTTGGAGCATACAAAACCCATGGATGTAGCATATAACCTCTTCAGTGGAGTAGTAGACTAGTTTCTTTGCAGAGTGAGTGCACAGCCTTGTGATAAAATGATGAATAGTGTAATATTCCTAATTGTTCTGAGGATCTAAAACTACAAAGATCACAAGCTTCAGACAGCAAAGGAAAGAGGATTCCTGAAGCGTGGGGACACATGTCCTCCTGGAGGTGGGCTCTGTGAGTCTCTGGCCCTCAAACATGCTCTCCTGGACATAGAAGAGACTATTAGGTGAGAAATACAGAGTTGTCAGGGCCCTGGCTATTGGTGAAAATCCGTATCAGCTTCTAGAAAATGGTCACATTAGTAAGCTGATCCTACAGTCCCAAACTTGTCTTATGGATTAAATCCTTCAATACTCTCAGTACCCTTCAATAAACAACCACACGCTAAACAGTCAAGTGAATACTGTGACTGGGTTTTAGAGAGTGAAGAATTACGGAGAAGGAAATCGAGGCCCATAGAGGTTCAAGAACTAAATCTATATATTCAAATTGAAGGTCATGTGTTTTCAACAATGTATATTTAGATATTATAATTTTGGGTGATAATGGAAACATGGATTATCAGATGAATTAAAAACATGAAAACATTCCTATCTTCTCATTTCAAGACCAGGATTTGCTTTGACATGTTACATGGAATGGCCTAAGCCTTTCCCTGGTTGGTTGATGTGATCACATAGTGTTGCTTTAGTTTTTTTCCTGACTAATCGAGACTTGCCAACATACGTGGACTATCTTTACGAGGGTTTTCTTGACCTAGACAGAGATCTCTTATAATAGTCAGGTTTTCCAGCTTCATTTTCCTTTTCTCCTTTGAAAGAATCCTTCTTCCATCAAAATTGACTTACTCGGTGTTTGAATTAGAACTTGTAGTTACTGAGAGAACTGCCCTCAATTCTCTTCACCTCTCTAAATTGTATCCATTCTTTAATGTCTAGCAAAAGTGAAACGTCTTCTGAAAGTGTTCTTGGTCAATTGCTGCCCATTGTAGAAAAACCATTGTTTTCCTACTCACTGACCATTTGGATGTACTGTCTCGTATACTCTTTGTGAGTATGTTAGCTTTCAACCTGTAGGCCCCTTTACTATGGGAACAGCTCCACATTTTTAACTGGAGACTCTTGAATTGTAGGTGCCTCATAAACACCTCAAGGTACCTTTCTCTAAGAGAAAGTATTCTAATAAAAACCACAGGGCCATCTCATACTGCTTAACTGGTCAACCGGGATAAGATCTAGAAATTCTTTATTGTTGGTCTGTGCTGTTCTCTGAGACATCCCGTGATATTTGGGAAAAAGGAGCAACAAGACTCTCGTTCATCTCTGAGCAACATGTTAAGGAAAGGAGGTATCATGGACATTCTAGGCGGTAGAGCTTGACACTGCGCCTTACTTACACACATCTATTTTGGATTCCACTAAACAATACATAGCTCAGAGAAAGTTGCTACGAGAAACTTACTTGCCACAAATATAATCACACATCAAAGAATCTAAAGCCCTTGCAAATATTTCTTTACTATTTTTAAAAATGCCAAGTCTCACTCTGTAGGATGCAGTGTACCATAGCACTTATTGTATTTATAGGTAGAAAAGACACTGTATTAACAACATAATTGCGTACATTAAGGGTCAGATACATTTTGACCATCATTTAAAATCTCTCTTGGTAGAAGTGGCAAGTTTAAAAAAGCAATCTGTTTTTCTCATTCCCTCATCGCCACCCCTTTGTTGCCTCTGTGATATAGAAACATGATGTCATTATTTATCCGTGTCGATATTTTTGTGACAAAATAGAATAATAGTCCAAGGATATTATTTTTAATATTTTTTAAATTTTACTAGTTATCTAAATCTATACTAGAATAGAGGGGGGTTTTGTCAGCTTTTCAACTAAGATGCATAGAAGGAAAAATTATTAACTATTTATTTCAAAATAATAATACTGCTTTGTTAACTAAACAATCGACTCTCTCTTCATTTAATCCATTATTACTGAAATGCCCTTTGTTTAATGATTGGGTGTTGGGAAGAAATGCCATCTTTATCCTGTACTGAAAACTTTTTTGTAAAATTCCTAAAGAGCGAACTAAAATCACATTATTTGGCATCTACAGATATTGAGAATTATGCTCAAAAAATACAATCCCTAAAAATAAGCTCTAAAGAGCAAATGATATTTTGTCTTTGAAGTTCTTCATAGAAGGCCTCTTTTGTTGTGCTATATATGTATTTTTTTTTATTTTTTTTATTTATTTATTTTTTTTTTATTGAATCATAGCTGTGTACAATAATTCAATCATGGGGTACAGTGTACGGGCTTCAAATACAATCAGAGATATTTTCATCAACCTGATTGCGATAACATTCAAGAGACTTTCTCATTACTTTGTGAGAACATTTTTGAATCCGTATTTAGAAGTTTTCTCCTAACCCTTCAAATATGCACCACAGGTGTGATCCTGCCCTCTATCCTCACTCAGTGTTTGCTTTTCAGTAAAAGATTGGATTTTTCCATCAAATATGAAACTTAGTTTTGCAGGATACAGAGTCCTAGGCTGGCAGTTGTTTTGTTTGAGAAGATTGAAGGTGGGAACCCAGTCCCTTCTGGTTCTTTGGTGGGTCCCGGCTGGATTTGAACCTGCCAGCTCCTGTGTATGTGGCTGGCGCCCTAGCCACTGAGCTACAGGCACCCAGCCTGGTTTCTTATTCTTTATTTCCTTCCTCTACTTACTCCTCTCTCTTCCTCCTTCCCTTTGATTTTTTTTGTACTAGGCTTTGAAGTTGAAATGGCCTCTGAGTGATGGTGGGTGGTACTTGTGGGTGTGAATCAGTCACATTCTGTTTGCTTGAGTTGGACACATTTAAGAGGCTGCATTGTTGCTCTTATTATTGGTCGATGTTCATGTGAGTGAGCAGCTGCTGAGATGTTTCCTTGTGATCTTTGTGGACTCTGGTCACCCTTGTGGTTCAGAAGTCATATTGGAAACAGGATCCGACTGTGCATTTGGACCTCCTATGAGCTTTTCTCCACCCTGTTTCTTAAAAATATACAGTGAAATTTCTCATTGATCTTTTAAAAATGGATTATAAGTTAAATGATTCTCTTTTGGATATACCAGGTTAAATACAATGTATTATTAAAATAATTTTACTTGTTTCTTTTTATTCTAATGTGGCTTCTAGAAAATTTCAAATGATAGCAGCCACGTCATGTTTCTGTTGGACAGCACAGGCCTGGACAAAGTGTCACACTTCTTGAGCTGTGGTTTCGCACACCTAGGCTGAGTGGGTGTCTTCCCACTGTCTTCAGTAGAGCTTTCACCCTCGGAAGTGTCCTCAGGCAGGGACCATCTCCAGTATTAGTACCTAGTACTTTTTAAGAACAGACTATGTGTTGAATTTATCTGCTTGGCCTTCTATGTTATTTTACCCAGTTGGAGATACTACTTATCTGTTCTTTCTCCTGCCTCCTCCTGCTCACTCCTGCCTGATGCTGCCCGTGGTAAATGTGCTGATTACTCTTTGTTGAATTAAAGCAGTGCCCAAGCAGGAGACAGAGTAAAGTCAGCATTTCTAAGCACTTGAGTTGGCTAGAGCCCTCACCCAAGTAGTATGATGTTAATAGACTGAAGAGAAGGGGAGAAAAGCAGGCAGCATCCTCAACAGCTTATGTACCGGGCATTGAAGTTGGTGCTTCACTGGAATAAGCTGCCTTGATCTTGAAAATAACCCCAGAAAGCAGAGTGAGGAAATGACAGCAGGATAGATCTAACCCAGAAACATCACCTGCAGTCCCACCTCTTGCATTTCTAAATTCCCTGAAGCTATATGAAGCTTTTATGTAACCACTTCATTCTGATTGCTTGAGGGTACAATGGTATAGAAAATGTAGGTAGAATTTGAGGCCCCTGCTGGAGAGGAAGATGTTTAAGGTGGACTGTGGGACCCTGAAAAAGTTCTCTTTCCAGAGCTGAGTTCACTCTCCTACTCTGGGAACTGGCTCTGAAGTCCCCATCCCAGGGCTTCTGACAGCTCCCTGTGGGGGTTTTCTTTCTTTCCTTTGTTTTCACATCTCCCTTCTTCCCTACCTTGTGGCTCTTTAAGTTCTCTGGAGTTCAGGGCCCTGATTTCTCTTTTCTGTCATTACTGATGCTGTGTTGTTCATAGTGTCCCTCTAGAAGCTTCTGAATTGCCTGCTTTCATTGTTTCCCTAAAGAAAGTGTGCGAACGTGCATGTGTGGGTGTTACGTGTATGTATGTGTGCACAGAGGCATGTTTTCCATGCACACATATGTTTTCTGTGTGCATGTGTGTTTGTATATATGTCTATCAGAGGACAGCAGAAGCAACTAGGCACAGGGCAGCAGCTTTATCTATTCAGCTGGGCTTTTTTGGATTTAGAAAATTCCCCTTTCTTTTTAGGATTGGTACCCTGGTTAGCAGTCTTCAAAGCCATTTTCTTGGCATTGACCCACATAAGATACTCTCCCAGCATCAGCCTCCAACCCGTTGATTGTGTGAAGTCAGCTGTGGTTCTCTCTCTCTTTAAGCTGAGTCTCTGCAGGTTCTGGAAGGAAAGGTGGCCCCAGTCACTCCATAGTGGCCGACAACAGGGCTTGAACCCTGAGCTTTGGACATGAGCCCAGCGTGGGAGCTGGCATTAGGGCAGTCCTTTGTTTTAGTTGTACAATGACAGACATGTCAGCCACACAAGGGAACCAAAATTCACTGAAGCAACAAAACTCAGCAACTAGAAACTTGGAGCACTGGTGGTGGTGGGTTCAGCAGCTGCAGGCATTGATGTTTCCCTCTCAGGCACACTGTGAAGCAGGAGAGGACCTGCTCCTCTTACTTCTGACATGGAGATGATCAGAGATGGTTGGCTACTTTAGAGGCATTGGGTGAGAGTTATGGGTAGAGGGCTCTTTAGGGAACTGTTATCAGTTGGCAAATGGGGATCAGTGCTTCTTGCACGTCTGTTGTGGGGGTGAGGGGCTGTTTCTGTTTATATGAAATTATTTGGGGACTATTTGTGATGCTTTCATAAGATGAGGGCCACATTTTTGTGCTGTGATTATTTCGTTAAATGTGAGGATTCTTTATTGCCCCGGGTTTTCACTTTGAGAGTGCTTAAGAATAACTTAAAAAAAAATTGATTGGTTTCAATGTGGAAGAAATGTGTATGCATAAAATTGCAATGCAGCTGTTGGCCCAGCCTTAATTATCGCTGATACTGAGCATTTCTTATTTTATTTTGTTAATCCAGCTTCAGCAAAGCAGCATCCATGGGATTTCTCCCCTTGTGTTTAATAAACACGTTAACTCCGTGAACCATAGAGGTTGGTGTGTTCATCAGCACTTTATGAGGTGCATTATAATAATTCCACAAATTAGGGGTGTGCATTTATTGGAACTTCAACTCTCTGAGCATCAGAGCTGGGAAGGCACCTTGGAGACTATTTATTGGGGGAGGAGATAGGAATTGGGAGGTTGAGTCATAGCACCCCTGCGGGCAATAGGGGAGGTGCGTGCTGGTGGGTCTGCCCCCCATTTTGCCTTGGTACAGTCTGCTTCTCTTTACACATTAGCTTCTGAATAAGGCTTGAAGGCCAGGTTTCCCTTTCAGACATTCCAAGGCCACTTCTAATTTGGGCTGCTCATCTTTCAGATGAGAAAATGAGGCATAAAGAGATTCAGAGACTTAGGTAGAATCTGTCCACTGGAGGTGCAAGAGCCTCTTGGGGGCTGGGGTGGCTGACCCTGGTGGGTACCATCATGCTGCTTCATGAAGGGTGGCACCTCTGAGGGGCAGGCCGCTGACTGGGTCCTCTGACTCGGTGATGGCTGGGGCCATCCCACAGCTGTGTGCAGCATGGGAACTGATACTCAGGCTCAGTGTGTGTGCCCTGGGCCACACAGGTCCTGGGGCCACAGTTGAGTTTCGATATATATTGTTTTAAATCAGAGGTTCACTTGTGAATCAGAATATTTTTTTTCCTGTATCTTTTCCTTTAAAATTTGTTTACAATTTTTAGATTGATGTGTAGCATACATGTAGAGAGGAGTGCATAGATGACCAGTATGATGAATGTTCACCAGCTGAACTCACTCCAGAACCAGGAGCAGATCAGGAAACAGAAGACCCCGGCCCCAGCCCCCACCCAGGGTGACCCCTCCTGACTCAGGGCAGAGGAGTCTGCCTTTTCTGTACTTCATGTTGTTGGAATCTCTGAGTCAAGCTTCTGCCCAGCATCATTTCTGGCACAGAAATGTGGATGTAAATGGGATAGCCCTGTAAGATTTAAAAATACCTTTTATGTAGGTTGAGAATTGGCCAAGCAGTGGCTGGTTGTGGCCATGAAAATCTGTGGTCAGAGTTGTATCTGACTCACCTGCTGGGTCAGCTGGGTGCACTTGGGCTGCCGAGACACCTGCACCCCCACATAACCAGTGGCGTTAAGTGGAGCCTCCATATAAGAAAGACATCTGGGCTGGGGGAGGCTGTGTGTTTGGTCTGTGTTCCTGCTGTGCACCTACCTGCTGTATAACCTTATAATCCCTTCCCTGGCACAGTTTACTCATTTTAGCATGGGAACTGCAGCCTTTCCTTAACTGGGTTAATGTGAAGATTAAGTGCAGTGGAGGGCAGGGAGTTAGAAAAAGTTAGCTCTTTTTATTGTGTCCTAATTAGGTGTAGTGCCAACTGGCCACCAGAGGGTGCTGTTAGCCCGTGTATGGTGCCTGCCCATCAGGGCAGGTCCCTGCTTTCTGCCTGTTGGTAACTACCGGCATTGTTTTACTGAAAAGCTGCCTGCCTCTTGCTTACCTGGCGATCCACTGTTCGATGATGCTGGACTTGTTGCCAAGCTGTGTGGTCAATGTGTTTATTAAGTGTGTGGTTTGGGTAAGTTGGTATTACCCACACCTGGCAAGCTCTCATTTTTGAACGTACTGTTCCCTGAAGTAAGATGCTGTCGTAAATTATGCCACACACAGAGCGCAAACTCCCATTCATGGTATAGTTTCTCTTCTTAGCTATAATTAATCATTTGACATGCCCCTGTAACCATGAGGCTGGCTATGGGTGGGGGACACGGAGATTTGCATTTGTCCCAGTGACGCCACCCTGCATCCCACTCCCACCACAGGGTGGGTACCAGGTGGGTGGGCAGATGTGTTGGTCAACTTGGAAGGTCTTGGGTAAGTTTGGAGTTTGTTATTTTTCTGGCTGGGGCTCTTTGGTAACTTTCTACCTTCTCTGAGCCCCAGGTTCCCCCCGTGTTAAATGGGCATGATGCTAGATGGCATTGTCTACTTGGCTGCTGCAGGGGACAGCAGATCAGTGTGCTAACGCTCTGGGCCATGAAATCTCCAGGCCTCTTCTTCCCATGGCCAACATGTGCTGACTTCCAGGCACCAGGTTCAGGAGCTCCCGTGCCCTCCCTGCCTGGCCTCCCCTAACCCTGGGTGGGCTTTCTGCTCAGTTGGCTCACTGGGGCCGCTGCTCACCTGGCCATGCATTTGCAGCTCTGGAATCTGGCACTTTGAGGTTAGGCTGTCCACACCCACCATGTATCTCCTTGCAATGCGGAAATAACTTTTGTCCCAAGAATGCCTTTCCCTCTCAAATCTAATTTCCTGTTTTCTGTGTTTAGTTTATCAATTTTATTATTATGAGAGAGAGGCAGGGAGAGGCATAAGTCATATTCCCAGCCGTTCCCAACATCAAAGAGAAATACTAGGAACTCAGCAGCCGTGAGATGGGTTTGTCCCGTGTCCAGAGCTGGCACGTCCTGCAGTGTGGGCTGCTCTGGCCTTGATCTCTACCTTTGCTCTGAGTTTGGCCCAGAGCTTGTCAGCTTGCCTGAGGCCAAAATCGTCAGGGGAGCAATAAGGCTTCCTTACCTAAGAGAGAGATCTCATTGTCTTGTTGCTAACTATCCCTTTATTTCTAACATCAACTTATGTGGTTTTTAAAATTTTTCTTGGGTTACACATGTAATCGCCGTTGTGAAAGAGTGGAAAGCTCAGTGGAGGCCTGTAAACTGGATGATAACGCTGTTCATGATTTATGTACTGACAGCCAGGTCTGGGCAGTGACTGCTGGGGAACTGGAGGGTGGGCATAGGGTGCTGGGTGCCCCCCACCCTGTTTTCAGATCAGTTTCCTTGACTCTTGCCCTGCCAGTTAAAAGCTTTCCCCTAGTCACCCAGGCAGAAAATTTTTTTTCAGAAATTGCAAATTGGCAGCCCTCAGGCCAGATCTAACCTTCCTTTGTTTGGTACAGGCAGTTTTTGTTTGTTTTGCTTCAAAATCGTGATTGTATATACAAATGGTATTTGGGCCCCCACTAACTAGACCTGGGAGGCAGCTGCCCCATGGGACAGGACAGGCTGTGGTGCCCTGGCCTGGGCTCCTTAACCTCCCCCAGGGCCCTTGCCAATCCTGGCCCAGAGTGGTCTGTGGGATTCTCTGAGGAGCAGCCCTAGCTCTTCCTTGACTGCTGCCTGCCCAGAGTCACCCCAGTGTCCTGGCCTGCCTTAAGTCTGACCTCCTCTTTTCAGACTCAGGCTCTTCAAGTGGTGAGGCTCCCCTTAGCCCTGCCTCCGCTGGCTCGAGAGCTTCCTTTCCCTTCTCTTTCCTCCAACTGCCTCACCACCTCCTGGGCCGGTTCAGCTTCCCTCCCCTGAGCAGCTGTCCCCAGGTGCCTCACAGGGACGTCTCCCTTCTTCACGCACTCTTCTGTGGCATGTCGTCAGTTTGTTTTTGTATAGACACACACAGTCTATACAATTGGCGAGCTGATCAAGTAGCTTTGGAATCATACAGGCCTGGATCTAGTCCTCTCAGGCGAGATACACAAAATCACTTTGCGTCTGACATAGGATTAGGCAGGCCTACTCTGTACAGCTGTGCAGATTATACACTGAACAAGGGTGCCACTTCTAGGGGATTCATTTCACAGAATAGATTTCTGTGTTTATCATGAATGTTTTCCTGTAATGGCAGTAAAGAGTCTTGTTCCAACAAGCTCAGTCTGTTATGACCAGTTTCTGACAGGGGGTGCTAGTGTCTTAAGGAAGATTGCACTTGTCCAGTTCTCACAGCCCGCCTTATGGGCCAGCTTGTCAGAATTAAATGTGAGCAGCAGTGTGAGGGCGCCTGGCACTCAGGAAATGTTTATCTTCTTTCTGTCCCAGAGGTCATTCTGGAAGCAGTGCAGGCAGGCTTAATGTGTCAGGAGTGAAAAGTGGGGAAGTAGGGCCTTGTAGGGGAGAGAGCTGGGGTGGGAGCCAGGCTTTCCCAAGTTCATGTCCAGCCTGCCCAGCACAGTCCAGTGTCTTTCAAACTTTTTTATTACTATTATTTTTTTGTCTCACAGATGTCTTTTTATATTTATTTTTTTGGTAAAGTTTGTTATTTGAATCAGAATCCAAACAAAGTCTACACATTGCACTCATCTTTTAATCACTTATAACCTTCTTTCCCCTCTAGTTTTCTGTTTTGCTTCCTTCTAGAGAAATTTGTTCATTTGCCTAGAGCAGGCGTCCTCAAACTTTTTAAACAGGGGGCCAATTCACTGTCCCTCAGACCGTTGGAGGGCAGGACTATAGTTTAAAAAAAAAAACTATGAACAAATTCCTATGCACACTGCACATATCTTATTTTGAAGTAAAAAACAAAAGGGGAACAAATACAATTCACACCAACTCATGTGGCCCACAGGCCGTAGTTTGAGGACCCCTGGCCTAGAGAGTCCCATGATTGTATTTCTAGTTTAACATGTTCCTTGTTCTTTGTATTCTGTACACTGGTAGTTAAATCTCAACTCCTGATCAGATTTAGGTTTGATGTTTTTATCAGGCTACTTCTAAGAGGTTATTGTTTTACCTTATTTTTCGTCTTTTTTTTAAATTTATTTTTTATTAAATCATAGCTGTGTACATTAGTGCAATCATGGGGTACAATGTGCTAGCTTCATATACAATCTGAAATATTTTCATCAAACTGTTTAACATAGCCTTCATGGCATTTTCTTAGTTATTATGTGAAGACATTTTTATTCTGCATTTAGTAAGTTTCACCTGTGTCCTTCTAAGATGCACCGTAGGTGTGGTCCCACCAATTACCCTCCCTCCACCTATCCTCCCCCTTCCCCTCCCCTCCCTTGCCCCTTTCCCCATATTCTTGTGCTATAAATTGGGTTATAGCCTTTATATGAAAGCTATAAATTAGCTTCATAGTAGGGCTGAGTACATTGGATATTTTTTCTTCCATTCTTGAGATACTTTGCTAAGAAGAATGTGTTCCAGCTCCATCCATGTAAACATGAAAGAGGTAAAGTCTCCATCTTT